>JAECUM010017989.1:0-69444 GCA_016617855.1 Megalonaias nervosa | reverse complement strand
TATATACGCTGTATCAATGATATACCACGAGATGTATAAATTTTTCATTAAAAGGAAACGAAACTTTGCTGAGTTTCCTTTTAATGAAAAATTAATACAACGAGTGGTATATCATTGATACAGCGTACATACTGTACATATATTTTATTTATATCACATACAAATACATATATTTGACCTTTGAACGGAGTTCAGATTTACTACAGGCAGCCGTGTATTGACCTAGTGAATGAATTCCTCACATCCCCTAGTGTGTCCGCTACAAAATGTAGTTCTCTGCCGTAGTGGCTATTTACAATCACCTCTGCATATTGATAAGTTGATTGTTTTCTTTTCTTGGTTTCTATTTTTCTCCACATTGATTAAATCAATATAATACAGACTTATGATTTAAACATGAAAGATGGTTGTAATGATAAAAGTAGAGCAGTAGCAACACTTGGATAGCTACACCATTCAAATACCGGCGCATGGGAATTAATGTGGAATGGAACCTAAGCCAACTGAAGAACCAACAAGAGGTAATTAAAATATTTTAATATATTTACAGTTGATCTAAGTCATTATTCTGCTTTAGCAACAGTACAACCGACCCACAGACTCTCTCTCTCTCTCTCTCTCTCTCTCTCTCTCTCTCTCTCTCTCTCTCTCTCGTCGTCGGTTTGACTTTAAAACTCTGTCTCTGTCTGTCTGTCTGTCTGTCTGTCTCTGTCTCTCTCATCCTTTGGTCGGTTTGACTTAACTTTTACCATCATTCATAAGTCCAGAGATATTGTCGGAAAATCCTCTACGTTCGCCATTTCATAGATTTTAGCCCGTATCCTGCTACGATGGTCGAGATCGAGATCGAGATCGAGAGAGAGAGAGAGAGAGCTTTGGACATTATCATATTTAAATAAAAATAATCGATTTTTTAGAACATTATGGTATGTTTAAGAAAAAGAAAAAAAAAAAACAAAAAAAAACATAACATTAAATATATCACATTATGTGTACCACGTAACCGAGGAATTTACTGGTTTGCAACATTGTATCATTGATAAACACTGTTGATAAATCCCAAGGAAAGTGCACACGTATCGTTAAGATGAACCATATTCTTGTAGGTTACTTGGTGTAATTTCTATTTCAAGGTTTTAATCCAGCCCAAATTCCTTTTCTCTCTCATTCCACATTTCTGCGCAGTTTGTCCGTTATGCTGGGGGAGGGGGGGAGAGAAGAGAACTCAGAAAGGATTGTGATGAAAATGTGTACCATATTAAATTAATTTAGAAAACGGGGATTATTAATACTTTTCATCATTATTTTTCATACATCACTATTGACTAATGTGTGGAAATTGATCATTGATCTAGAATCAACTGCAGACGCTCGCGAGAATGTTTATATATGCGTATTATTGCGCCATGGGCGGATCACAATTTGATATACCAATGGTATTGGTATATCAAATTGCTTTATACCAGCACTTTAAATGCATGTTATTTGTTAATGTATGTGGTATATATATATATATATATATATATATATATATATATATATATATATATATATATATATATATACTATACTATATATATATATATATATGTATGTATGTATATAAACAGAAAAGAATAAAAGATATTAAAGAAGTAGAAGAGAGAAGATAAGAAAGAAATCTTATTAATGTAGCAAAGGGAGAAGTGTACACGTTTTCTAAACTATTGATAAAAGATATTTATCCATGCAAATATATGGATTACTTTTAAAGATTGAATGAAACCGAACTTCCGCTAATTGATAAATTTTCGATTTATTAAATCTGGAATCCAGGCGTAGGGAATAAATCTGATAACTAATCTATATGCTAAAGCAAATCATGAATACTATAACGTTAACGATGAGAAAAGGTCTGACTTTATGAATGCTAGAGAATGCGATACATCAAGGTCAAGGTCATAAATTATGGTTGTTCCATGTGTTTAAATAAAGCTAAATACCTAAATTATTATGCACCTATAAAGCCAATGTCAGGTTATTCACCATGACAATTTGAAATTTTAACTTTAGTTACAAATAACACTATAATGGATTCGCTGAGCATTTATATTTTAACATCTGTTGTTAAAATCATTTACAGAATGTTATACATCCTTAAAAAAGCATTTAACGATTTAAAAACGTATAATGTAATTTAATGAACAATGTTATCATGGAAAACAAATAAATATTTAAGAAGGAGAACCAACGTAAAAATATTAGTATAGACGAGAAGAAATACGTCAAGATTCACAAAGATATCTCGTTTGCAACAATATTAGATGAAGATATTGTCCTGTTTGGTTTAATGAACAAGAAAACAAAATTAGTCAAACCAATTAATGATTAGTTTACATTTCTATATGGAAGTAAGTTTCCTGTATATGACTTTGCGCATCCACTGTATTACGCAAACTCCAAGACCTGAACAACATACATTGCTCAGATTTTATAATACTTGGAGTGTGTATAATATAATACAATGATGTGTTGGATTAAGATACTTACTTACCTGTAATGTTTCCTCCTATTTTTGAGGAGTTATATATTTTCCATATGTTGCTAACCTATTTATTTAGGTAATATTTATATTTTTTTTAATTGTAAAACTTCTGCGAAACTGTCCTGGCGTCCATTTACTTCTCATAGTTACAATCAATACAAATACTCGAACCCATCACATCTGCAACTCCAACAAACATATACTTTATCTTTTAAGTATGTAAAAGAATCTCTAAGATTAATTTGCCCTGACTTTTCTAAAGTGGCAAGATCGTCTGGATTAGTAAATAATATTGATCAAAAGCATTAACAAAATCATTAAAATATTGACTAAATAAGCCTTACTCCATTAATGTTTTATTTATGTAATCAGGTGTACTTTTTGTGTGCTCTCTAAATTCATCATTTTTCTATAATTTCTCCATTATTCATCATGTCTTTTATTTCTATATCAGCTCCTTTGGGATCAAAGAAAATGAACAGAAGATTATTTCTTGTCAGTGCTAAAGCATTAGGAAATGCTAAAGCGATTACCGTTTCCGCTCCTTCCCTCATTAATCATACATTTTTTATAATATCCCCACATCAAAATATAAGTGAAACGACTCGGTTATATCATAATGTGTTAATGAAATTACTCTAACTATATAACAGAATGTGTTTCTTCTAAAATATGTTGTTGGTTTAGCTAGTATATTATATTATGTCCGAAGAACTCCGGCAGGTTAACCTTTGACATTTTTGCAAATTGATATTTTGGTTAAAAAGATAAATTTCACTTTTATTTAACACTGATTCAGTTCAGTATTAGATATTAATTCACTTGGAGAATCTATGATGAGGTCTGAATCATTGAATCAAAACCTTACTTCATAGCATAAAATTGTTCTTAACTACTAACTTCTGCAAACTTCGTGCAGCAGACTATTTGGAAGATTAGCTTGTTTGTGATGCTGTTAAACTAGCGAATATAACCAATACGGTATCACGGTACCAATTGTTTTTCCATAGACCTCAATGCTAATGTTTTGTGAAATAAATATACTTTCTATCCTACCTCAGCATGCATGTCACCCACTGTCACAGAGAACAATGTTAGATTGTCAATTTGACAAGGACAGAACCAGGTACTCCATTGCATTTAAGAGAGATAACTCTGCTGGAACTAGACAGGGGTAAGAGTTATCTAGTTACACCAGACACATTTTCAGTCATGTGTACCACATTTTAAAAAAATCATAAAAAATACAAAATGTGATATAGTTATGAATTAACATAATCTCACATGTTGCCAAGAGGCTCAACATTTTTTTAAGCCTAACAGAAAGTACAACCCTTACCTAATGCACCAATCACAGCTAGTTTTGTGGTTTATTTCTGAATGCAATGTTCCCTACACCTTAAGCTCCCCCCACCTGGGGTTGTACAATTGGTACCGTTATACCATACATCGTGTACGTTTTTGTACCAGTTTCAACTTTTTCCAACTCTGCCATACATATATGGTTCTGTAATAGCATCGACCAAAATAAAGCCTCATTTTTTACAAAAATAAATAAGTAATATACTTCCATGCAGTTCATCATCATATTTTCTAATCTTTTATATTATCATCAATTGTGTTAGTCTTTGCTACCGTTTCTGTGTTTAAGTTAGTTAATGATGAGACTAATTGTTTAATCTTATTGATCTAATTTTAAACGATGTTACATTATTGAGGTCTTGATGTGTTAGAACCGATTCAGGTTTGTTTTGCATTAATTTCTATTAAAACATTTTCCATTTTATTTTCATTATCGTAAATATTATTAATTTCCTATCAATCTGCTCTCTTTATGTTTTTAAAGTATTTAGGTTTTTATCCTCCAAAGTCTGCCATATTGACGTCAGTAGGTCTTTGTACAAACTATGTAGCATTAGTTATTTTTGCCGTTCTCCTAAATGTATAATACGGTTACTATTCATGTTTACTTTACTACTTTACATGTTTATCGGAGTGTCAGTGTCTTTTCCTTATTACATTTCCCCCGCTTATTTAAATGTTAAATCACTATGATCTCTTAAAGATACAACACTTGATTTTACTATTTCTGTAACTGTTTCATTTGTTTAAATGATGAATCATATAAAATAAATCTTCATGTGTGTTCGTTAGATACCGATCCAGTTTTATATTTATTAATAGTAAAATTGTATTCAGTCATCAATTTTTAAATATAAGTTCATAGTAGAACGAATATTAAGTCTAACAGAGAAAAATTAAAGGATATTTTTCTTCTGAATAGTATACTATAATTTATGTATTATATAATATATTTCATCTATTTAGGTCGTCCAGGTAATTTTTGTTAATTACATCTTTATTCATATTTACTTCGTCACAATGACTTTTACTATTAAACAGTAATGCAATATATTATTTTAAATAACAAGTGGGTTGGGTGTTAACGTTCATGAAATTAAAAAGATATAAACCTGACTTATTTACTTTAATAATATAATACTCTTCTGGGATCTCTATAACGTGTAACTTGAACTGAGTAAAAAGTGATGAAGCATAGTAAAAGTCCATTTGTAGCAGGTATTGTTTGTGGTGCTGTGGAAGCAGAGAATATGTAAAAGAAAATTGTTCAAATTTAATATTTTACCTTCTTAACCTCTAGAATGAGAACATGGCTCTCTTCTTGCGTCAAAGGGTTTAAACACATTTGGTGTACCAAGAAAATTAAAAGCTAACACGCTTCCTGATAGTTCGTCCTCAGATTTATCTACCCTTGTATTATGAATATTCAACTTTGCTTTATAACCATTCAGCATTTATTAATTTATTTAATATCAAGAGTCTTTATCCCATATTTAAATAAACTGTAGCTAATGAATTTCTGATTGTGCTGTATCAGTTCGTTTGCTTAATACTAAAGTCTTGCAATCTGAATCATTATTAATTTTGTTTTAATTTCGTGTATTTCCTTTCATCTTTTGTTTATAAAGTTATCACTTTCTTTTCAAATTCGATCTGCTTTCTTTGTTATTATTTGTTTTATATCATTATAATCGCGTTCTTAATCGTTTCACCCTTTTGCCTAATTTATCAATGCCAAACCAGTAGTTAACAGAGTAATTAATCTCTTAGTCAAAAACTCCCGAGCATCTGAAACCTTTGTTTTGTATCATCAGTTTGATTTCGCTTTTCATTAGAGTTTAGTAGACGTTTTACTATCTTTCAAGTCATTAACCTCCAACAGTCAAAGATATTTGAGCATTGAGTTGTTTTTTTTTACAAATACTTAATTAGCTGCATCAGATCTTTCCATCGCATCAGATAAATTTGTAATACGCTTGTTATTTAAGTTTAAGGTATTGTTTTCTAGTTTGATTTAGAGTTTCATTTTTTCCATTTGAATTTGAAAACAAGTATCACTTTGTCGTCTTCAAAATATTCATTTCATTTATGTCGTTCATTTAACTTAAATTGCAAATTAATTTGCTTTAGATATTCTTAAGGAATGCCTATAATGCATGCCATTAAATTGTGATCTTAGCTTATGATATCTAATCTGTTAATAATTGTTTATTTTGGATTATTAATATCTTTATAGTTGAAACCACGATGAGGTACATAGGAACTCTTATAGAATATGGTATTGTACTTTGTATTATTTAGTTCATGAAATAAATTCGATAAGCTTTAGGATTGAAAAATACAAAACTGCATCAGATTCAGTAGAGGTATTTATAACTCTTATACTATTTCATTCAATATGATCTCGTAATATCGACTTATTGTTGTTTATATACTCTGTGCAGTTATTGCTTCGAGTTATTAAAACTTTAGAGTGTAGTTTTTGTCATTCAATATCTCGTCTTTCTTCATTGTCGCCATTAACATTTATTCCATTGGGGCTTTTATCATGTACATTTCAAGCTTACGAAAATAGTCTTGGTTTCATTTTCGTCCGATATATGGCAGATTAGATTGTGTTTGGTAATTGGAAATAATACAATAACGAACTACAAATTCTATTATCTGCATGGTGTACATAATATATCATCTCTGCTATCAACTGGAATTTAAAAATATATTCCTTTTATGAGACTGTCCTCCACAGTAATTTAGCTAGGCTTTATTAATTGACTTTGACCTTTAACTAACCCAGATCGATCCTGATTAAGTACCGCACTAACCATTTGTTATAGTCACTATGATATTAAATTCATCACGACTTAGTTCGGTTTCGCTTATTGCTTTACCGATTATATTATTAATTGTATTCAACTTAGGTATTGCAGGGATTATGCTTTTGTCGTGTTTTAAAAGTTATTGTATGTCAACTTGTCTTTTAAATCATTTGCAAAAACCATTGTAAAATTGAACCAATCCTTGTAAAAGCTAAAGATATAATAAATCACATTGCACAGGTCTTCGCATCTCCTGAAATATGACCTGCAACGCCATTCCAACGCAAACACTGGACATACCAAATCTTTACAAAGTTTATAAAACTTAAATGCTGTTTTATGCTTTTTTGTAACACCTCTATAGTGTTTTATCTCCTTAACTAAATAATTCTTAATTTAATTAATTTCATTCACCTAAAATTAGTTGCATGATGATTAGATAAAATATGTACAATTTCAGCATATTACAAGTTAACTTCAACTTGTTTCAAGATACAAATATCTGAAATAGAATTTACAGTTATTGATTTTCTAAAAAACTTACGTTCTCGTTTTCTAGAACTTGAGATTTGCATTCTTCGCTCACGCTTCCCTTCACGAAATGAATATGCTTGAATGTTACCAAGCGTTATTTGAAAATAATTCCAGGCTAACTTGAATAACTGCTTAGGAAAACTTTAATTTCGTTGCAAAACAAATCAGGGGATTTTTTTTTTTTAGAATCAAAACAAGATTTGTTTAGTATACTATAGGAAGGTGAAGTAACAAAAGTCTACAAAGAAGAATTAAAACTTAGCATTGTAAATGTAACACACAAGAAAATATTGTAATGTTTTCATCTCAATCTCAACTTTCTTCACCTAAAATAAATATTGAGACCTTGCTTTTTAAGTTGTACTGTTTTGCTTTACAATTACTGTGTCTTTCCGGTATATTCAGACTACGTAATGTTTTGTACTTAGTCACTTAAATAGAAATCTGTGATCTAATATTCTGACTTAGGCGCGATATTCTTTCATATTTTGTCCGTTGCAATCTTCTGGTTTTCACGTTAGATTTATATTGCGCAGGACTGTATCTCATCTATCTTTCTCTATTCCACCATTTGTCTAGTTCATATATTTCCTCTCTACTTTTCTCATTCTCAGCCAAGTCCACATCTATTTTGTTAAAGGTTCTCTGCTTATTATCAGCATGAAAATTTTTACCTCTTAAATATATCCATTCTTAATGCAGTGAGATATTAAATTTATTACAAATTAATTCATATGAAAATATTTGCATGCGAGAAGGCTGTCTTTGTGCCCAGTGCGGTTTAATTAATTTACAGATAGTGTTTTCCATTCAAGTCCGAGTTATTTAGTTTTATTTCTAGTTGCTTTCTCGGATGATGGTTATCGGTCATCATGTTGAATCCATGTGTACTTGGAAGCTCCAGCAAACTGTTGCGTTTTAAAGGCTCACAGTGTTTCGTTATGTCAGAATTCGACGGTATCTTGAAGATAAGAGGGGAGTGTTGGAATATGGGGTGTGGTGTGAAAGGCGAGGTGTTCAGAACATTTTCTCTATACAGTGACCTAAATCAGATATTGGTCTTCGAGATTTGCTGGTTTCTGTAACTTGGGTGTAAATTATAATCTGCCTGCCTAATGATGATACATACATACATACATACATACATACATACATACATACATACATACATGCATCCATCCATCTATCCATCCATACAATCTTATTCTTAATTTTGAAATTTGTTTACATATGTTTGGAAGGGTTTACCCTTCCATATTTTGTGCAATTCTTCACTTTTACATGTTTGGAACTTTAGTTTTAATGGGCACTATTTACCCATTAGTGTGCCTAGGTACCGTTAAACAAACATATTATCTCATTCTTAATTTTGGAAGCATTTCACATTTTCCTCTTTGGATTATGACATACAATAGATGCTATCTAGGACAACATTTTGGGGAACCGCACATCGGCACCATTGCCGTAACCTGTTATGTAAATAGTTCAAGGCACACAAGTTTCTCCTTTTAGGATATGTTAATTTAAGATTCTTTGATTTTGGATTCAATAACTGAACACAAAATATGCATTTTGTTCACTCTTTTGTTTTTGTAATTGTTCTTTGTTTGTGTCGTCCGCCTTAAAAAACAATCGTTCGATCCCGAAAGTACATGGCCAATTTCTCTGATTGCTGCACAATGTTTGGCATAGTCAAAGTGCACTCCAACTGACTTCAGTAAAAGTTTCACTACCTGAACAGACAATTTAACATCATAGTCGGCCTCTTTTCAAGTTGACACTGAAGTTGAATTTAGTCGAAACTATTTTATTCATTCAAATTTATTGCTCGAGACCTACTAAATATGGCATATTTGTTTTATATTTGATGCTACATTTTACTAACTGTTCGAAAAATCAGATGAAAACAAAAACACGATTTTCTGGAAGCGAGAGCGCTACTTGGGGAGTATTTCGAGCAGTAGAGTAAGATTATACATTGGAATATCCCGTTTCATTTATACAGAGTTAATTAGAATACAGTAGTCGTGATCGTAATCATTACAACAGATTTTTATGCATTTAAATTATATTAAAATGTACTGACAGCCTCATATCTTTCGTCATATTAGGTATATTCTGAACTCTAAAACTGAGTCAGCTTATTGAGGAATGAAACGAAAAATCAAGATATAGACTTCTATGTTTGTTGTTGTTTTGGGGCTTAACGCCATTTTTCAGTACACGATAGGCTATACATGGCGGCCAGTATTAATGGTGGAGGAAGAAACCGGGAAATCCGCGGAAAGAACCACCGACCCACGAGAAGCTACTGGCAAGCTTTCTCACATATCCACATTCGCCGAATCTTAGACTCGAACCAACGCAGACAGAGGTGAGATGGCAGTGATCCGTAACGGACAGCGCTTTAGACCATTCGGCCACTCGGGGCCCCTTCTATGTTTGTATTCGGCGTAGTTTTAATATAGAGGTGGCTTGGGCATTAAAGACGAGCAAGGCTGCACAGAAGACTTGAAATCGTCTTATTAAACTTAGGATTGGATTTGTTGTAAGATCGCAAGATGTATTGTAATAAAATATCGTCTCTTTTGCCTAGGTGCCTCAAGTTCTGATATCCAGTTAAGGATTGGATTTTGCCAAACAGAGTACGATATTTCTTTGACAGAGCCCCTAATGGACCAGTTTGACGAAGATGACAAGAAAGACGTAGGACAACAGTTTTTAAAGGAGACGGAATCGGTCTTCAACAGGGCAGCCCTTGGGAGTTTGATTCTGTATTTGACACCCTGTTCGAGGAGATCATACTTGAAACTAATGAAGTTCTGCAGAGACGGTAGCTTGGAGAACTTGTTGAAAAGACTACTGAGCACCCCAAAGGTGGCGCAATTTCTTCCCAGAGAACCCGTTTCAATAAAATTACAATTGATGACCAGAGATTTACGCGAAGAAAGCAAAGATAATGGTAAAGCTTGCACACTCTGATATAAACCTGAAAATCAGTAATAATAATAATAATAATAATAATAATGATGATGATGATGATGATGATGATGATCATCATCATCATCATCATCATCATCATAATAATAATAATAATAATAAAATTAATTAATTAAGATATTTATCTTTATCATAGGTCTACGAAGGCTTTGCCGTAGGCTGATTGAGGAGTTTGATACCGTTGTGGATGAGATAGACCCAACAGATTTTAAAGAGTCTTTCATAAAACGACAGCTTCTTTCGGACGAATACTTTCATCAACTTGACCTTGACTTTGGGCACAGCAGATGTGCGAGAGCAACAGGCTTTCTCAAGAAGGTTTTACAGCTCGGAGATAATGCAGTCTTGGCTTTTATGGAAACCGTTGAAAAGAAGGGCCCAGAATATCTGTTGGAAGTCTTGGATAGAGATTCCCAAACTGTGCATGACGATCAAGATAAAGATCTAAATCCAATTTTTTGAACACGTCGCTCGTTACAATATCTCAAGTCAACGACGTTACGACGTTATCTTAGTAAGTTTTGCCGTCCGATAATGATAAGGAGTATGGATCATTAGTCAATGAACACATATGTGATAATGAAATTTACATAAGTATTCCCCTACCGCTGCGACAGAAGGGTCTATTGTTTTAGTACTGTTTAATATACATCGGTAGGTCCGCACTTCCATGGTAAGAACCGAACCCTGTTTTATTTCGATATCCCCCCCCCTTCTAAAAAAAAAAAAAAAAAAAAAAACATTCACATATAATTATGATTTTTTTTACACGGTTTATAATGGGTATTGCGAAGATGACCTGTTTAGATTTTGAGGCCATCGCATCCATTTTTATTACTTATTGTATACGTTTTGGCAGTATGACCTTTTCCCAGAACAATCTGTTAACAGGGATTACGCAGAAACTGCTTGATATAGACAAATGAAAGTTAGAGGGCATATTTATACTTATATGTAAATATCCTGTTTATATTTTCATGTAAAATTCGTAATGTTTGATACTAATTCTTCAAATCTATTTTGCTTGGGATTTTGTTCTATTTTTGGTAGTGGGGCTGCAGTGGCAGTATATATGTTTGCAATCACAAATCTAGCCCATAAAAACAAAGCAAAACATGCAAATTTCAAAGTATATATTATTGAATGTTTGTACCTGCTTATCCACTTTGAAGCTTCACTACTGGACACTGAAATCAACGAGGAGTTAAAGCATATCAATCAACCATATTATTAGAACTGATGTATTACGTGTTGAGTATGATATAATTCTATATAGTATATGGGATGTTCATAATTATTTACAAGCACCGAAAAAATTCAGCTTTTAAAATAATATTGGCCCATTGCCAGAGGGAGTGAGTGTTTATAATTGCTAGCTTTATCGTATTTAATAGTTGATGTCTATCTATTAAATGTCGAAAAGGATGCAGATATGGTAAACATGTTTCATGATGTTGCAGTGGGAATCTTCATTAACTAATATTTTACAGCTAAAATATGATCCTAAAATCTTTTCTTTAAATAGTGGTCGTCGTCCGTAATACTGACATTAAAGTTTAGCAAGCAGTCAATGGAATAGGTTCCTCTAGCCCCCCTGTCCCAGGTTACCGTTCCCGCGCGTTTATCGTAGCAGGTCAAAAGCTCTCTTCCACTGTTGAGCTAGCTACATGTGCCGTTGGAGAAATGTCATACAAAGGGACAATAGTTGAAGTTTGACATAATAAAGCATTTGTAGGTCAATAATTTTTTATTGGTAGATAAATAGTGGCTGAGACGATGCAAGATGTTTTGATGGCGATGGGGTACTTATCCCTGCACAGGATGCGGGATTGG
Organism: Megalonaias nervosa; assembly: GCA_016617855.1. NCBI lineage: Eukaryota > Metazoa > Mollusca > Bivalvia > Unionida > Unionidae > Megalonaias > Megalonaias nervosa. The sequence goes on along the minus strand of JAECUM010017989.1, from coordinate 57,375 downwards.
ATTTACAGCCAGCGACGCACTTCACTTTATTGGTCTGGAGCTTTACGGGCCCACCTCAGGAGGTAGAAAATTGTTCAATTACGAGATGAATTTCTACTACTCACCGTGGTAGGAGTTTAATGGCTTGACCCAACGGGGCCATCGTATCTCAAAATCGGATGCAGTGGCTGCTCTTATCGACTACCGTGCTCTTGCAAGTGCGATACACGCCACACCACGCCACAAAACTAGTGCATTGTCTCAACAGACAGCGTGTCGTACGAACTAATAAGTCTGCAGTTCTCAAATGGCAGACCTACACTACAGTGTACGCTCACGGACAGAGCAAGGGAAAGGAAAGGACCTGGACCAAAACTTATCGAAAAAGTGTCTCGGTCCTTACACAAAAGGATGCCAAGGAAACTTGTTACTGAGTTATTTACAGAGATCGAAGAGCTAAACTGGATGGAAATCTGTAACTATCTCGACACTGATGTTTGAGTTGTCTTCATCTGTTGTGAAGAAAAACGGAGAAACAATACTCTGTCATTTCCCAGTGGATGTAGGGCCCATGGCCGCTCTGGGATTGCTTTGATGTACTACCCAATCGCTGCTTGCACCCTGCGTTTCTCGGCAGATGCAAACAGGTTTATTCAGAAATGCCACCTAAAGACCAAACCACGCCTTATAAGGAAAGGACTGTGGGAGCTTGTCGCCTCCTGCTAGTCTCACTCTGCCGAAAACAACGAGTTTTGGGAGATATGCTGAACTGACGCCAAGGTTTATCTGCGCAAGTGGCACCTGCTTGTTATTGCTATAGACATCACGAAGACATGGTCTGCAGAGGTGAGCCAAACCGTGTAAGTGTAAATGTCAACCTTACAGAGCCGATTACAATGACATCGCTACTTCCGAGGTTTTTACACGTGAATGGTGGTATAGCATGTGATCGTTTAGATGTTCGCTGCCAAGTGGCACGTATAAGTGGTTTGCCAAATGGGGCATAAGCCAGAATTTATGGAACTGACATTCACATAGTTCCCAATACCCCAGGGTTTATCAACGTCCCACGGCTTGAGGTCCACCTCGATCAGATAAACTCAGCTAGAAATATTGCGGATGGGAAAAAAGAGCACCCTGGTACAAGTCATTACTGTGGGCGGTGAGGTTAATGGAAAGCATGTATTAACTTCTATTGAATACCGTGTTGGTTTAGACTGAGTGAAGGCAGCATCCATGAAATCACGATAGACATTGTAAACGAAATACAATCGCCTATTAATAAGCAGTTTTATGCCATTTGACCAATTAAGTTTCAAGTGCGCATACTAGTGCTGTAACAAGAAAAAGAGAACTGTTATGTAGTGAAGCATGGTACACTGAGGAATGTTTCATTGCACATAAATTAATGTTGAGTAAATAAAATATTCTAAACTTAAAAGTGAATTTGATTGTACATAAAGAAGTATATACATACATACATATATATATATATATATATATATATATATATATATATATATATATATATATATATATATATATATATATACATCATCTGTGTGGCCACCGGCTGATGTCCAATGCTTCGCATAACCGCAGCCAATATAAGATAGACAGACAGAAAGACAGAGACACAGCTTTCCGATTCTGAACTGATCCGTTATTAAATTCTAATTTTGCATCTGTCGGGTTCCTTCTATGTTCGCCTGTCCAATTTCCCCGGTTTTATCTATCTATCAAATGATCAAAGTAGTCCATCCTCGCTTAAAATCTTTCAGCATTCAAAGCAATCAGACTTAAAGCTTTAGTTAATGAACCCTAGTAATGAGATTCTTTTATTCAGAGATGTCGTAGGGTGTCTATGCAATTAACTGTCTCTCCCCCATCTCGGAACCCCGTTTCCGTTCGCTTCTCGTAGCAAGTCAGCATCGTACTTCCGCTTTTGAATGGTTGATATCGCCTAAAGACATTTTAATAAGCTTCAAGAATTCTAGGGATGTTTTTAACATGGTTTAAAATTACCAGTTTTTAACACATCGTTTCTACAACCAGAAAGTCCATTTGCTCACGCAAATATCAAATTGTGGGGACAAATTCAGTAGGAATAGGTATAATGCACCACAATTAAATAATGTTTGATAAAGAAAATATTTTTTGCACACATACTAATCACCTGAGCAACAAAATAGTTCCTCACACTAATGCTTTTATTACTGGATACTTAAATGAAAGAATTTGAGGATAAAGTTTGGCAACTCGATTTTCAAAAGGAAATCTACGATTTGCTTCTATCGAAGTAAAACAAAAAAAAAATTACAAAATCAAGACGACCTTAACATAATAATACTTTATAATCGTTCTTTTGATCAAGTAATTTAAGATTGGATATTTCTTGCATTTTTCGTCAGTGGTAGTGTGCATATTTGATAGTGGTGAGCAAGTAAGTTAAATATACAAACAAGAGCCAACAAACAATTAACTACCACAATGCGAGAAGAATTAAACATAAATTCACTTTTCATTTAGCAAGCCAAATTCTGGGACTAATTTTGGTGGCTAAACCGGGTCATTTCTTCTCGTCAGCTGTTAAGACGGTAATAGGACTTGCTAACTGCGTAATCTTAAATAGCTAGAATACTTTGAAAGACATCACAATACGGAAGCAATTATCTTTACAAGCTAAATGACTGAAATATCGTCCTGACAGACTTATATATGTGGTTGCATGTTTCGGTTAAGATATAAGGAATTGTAAGAAATTTGCAGCCTAGGCCAATTAATTCGCAAAATACTATTACTTAAGCTATACAGTTGACTGTGTATAGAAATAAGTTTTTAGTACAGTAAGGTGTTTGCTTCAAATCGATTAGTGTCAGCTACATCCTTACTCTTTTTCTGAGAATTTTATATGCAGCATGCCACTTGCAAGGCCTCCGAAGTGATAGAACCCGGATTATAAGTTTGAAAACATTTGTCTCTAGCACAGTACGAGTACTGCTGCATCAGTTACGCAGTTGGTGAAAACTTAATTGTGTCAGGTAAAGAACTTTGGTCCCTTATTTTATGACTACATCACTAGAGAGAAAATCATCTAGATTGACTAAAACTGCATTGAATATAAAACTTGATTCTCTCCGGATGAGGTTATACAGTGCTTTGATATTGTATTTCGAATGATCCACAACAGTTTTATACCCGCAATAAAAATGTTTAGCTACTAGTGAAGGTGTGACATGTATACAGTTGTTTATTCCCCTGGTTTCCAAGTGATGCAGTAATTTGATCGAGCCACAAAGTATATCACTGATGCGCGTCACAAGCAAATAGAACTCAGAAACACGAGAAATGATTTTTACACTGATCACAATTGCATATGAATTGATTTCGGAAGCACACGTGATTATAGAGTACATGGTATTTAATTAAATTAGATAAAGCTCATCAATGTATTACATTTGATATCAAAAGATCAAAAAATGTACTTACAAAATACACGTATGTTTCGTGCATACTGTTCAGATGAACAATGAAAAGAATCAAATTAATTCAATTATGTTTTAAGCATGGATAAATTATGTATGAAAGAAAGTCATATCTTAATAATGTGTGGAGCGACTAATCGAAGAAAGTCCTCTGTTTGCATTAAATCTAATAGAGAATGAATACGGAGATTGTTTTGATTACATCGTTGTTATTTGTCCATGACGAGCGACTTCCCGGGGTCTGTCTAAATCCTGCACAGAGTTTGGCATGTCTTGTTTCAGGAATTATTGGACGGAGGATGATTACACTGATATAAGTGCCGATAACGGTCTTAGAGATTGTGAAAGAAAAAGATTTTCGATTGTCTATGGATGAACGCAGAAGAGAGATAAGAAGCATTTTAATGGAGTGCATCCACAATCTTGTCATTCCTAATCAGTAGCTACGTGTACAACTGACCGGCTATCTCTGCCTCCGCGGTTGCAAGTTGCTGCTGTTTGACATTTTTCTTTCACTGCCGTGGATGGAGTCATCGCCTTTGTTGATCATGTATATCCACATGGTGTACTTGCAACGTCGGCCAGATGTAGGCCTTTTGCCAACGTGGCAACGTTGGGCTATCGAAGTTTGCCGCGAGCCTAGTATTTCATGAACTCTCCGAACTGTTGTTAGAGTCCCTTAGCTTTACAGCTGAATAGGAAAACGTTTCGGTGTCCCGTACACATGCGGTAGTGGGTTCTTCAAGGACTTTTGATGCGCTTCATACGTATATTGTTGTTGCAGAAGGTTTGGATCTTGGTGATTGTGATCATTCTGTGCCTGATTACGCGCTTCTACATAATGGCCACACGCCTCTAAAATTGCTCCATAATCATTCTTTTCGACTACTACCCAGTTGGAATCGGCTAATGTTAGTGAAGTCGTGATGGCCAGATGTACAGTGCTGATGACATTAGTGTTGCTAAACTGGGGAAACCTAGCAGAAACTGTTTGCACCAGTACTACTTTGATTTTTGGTGCCTCCAACCGCACAAGTGCATTTCACTCCAAAGGGTTGGCGTCAAATTATAATAAAGATGTCATTGTGTGCTGAACATCGTTGAATTTTCTGCGATTGTCTCCTCAACAGTGAGTAGCACAATGGAAGAAAAAGTAAACTTTTTGAGATGGATGAATTTGGTCACCGCAACCCCCACTCCCGTCCATCCGACCACGGGCATCGCTACAGATAATACAAATAAAGACCAAAATCGTGAATTTTCGATGGAGACAGTGGAAAATTAGCGAGCATTCGATAGAAGCACCGAAGATCTTACGACCGTGCGAGGAAAGCTTCATGAACAGAATGAACGGAAAAAGTAGCTCGAAAGGGTCACAGATTTTGTTTACTCAACGACACAAAAATGTTCGGCCTGCGCATAATAAAGTGAGGCTTTTGGCTTGGAATGGATCGTACATAAGCGTCTTCATGAGTGAGGGCATTCATCTAACGTACAAGCAAGATCGGCGTTTATTTTAAAGCCTAAATAGACTCCCCGTCAGAGTATCAGACACCAGTTGGGACTCTTGGAATACATAAAGCAAGAACTCGCCCATATACTCTACACCAGGGGTCTCAAACACGCGGCCCGCCAAGACGTATCCTGTGGCCTACAAAATGATTGGTGTCACAAGGTGTCATGAGAGATCACAAAGGTGGTGTGGCCCTTGGGCCATTGAAAATGCTTCATGTGGCCCTCAGGTTGGTTTGAGTTTGAGACCCATGCTCTACACAGAAGAGCGCACTAGTATATCGAGAGCAATCTGAATGTGAAGAATTAATTAATCTGTCGCGCAAAAGTTAAATAAAGAAGTCTACCAGATTCGATGTAGCAAATGCCATTTGAGAGGTCTTACTCTTGCAGATAAGTCGTCAATCGTGTCCTCAATAAATATATTTTGGTTGCCGGACGACTCCACATCCTCGACAGCAGAACATCTCAGTTGCAAGCATACTGACGGCACTGGATGTGATTATTGACACGCCAAAGCATCCTAGTTCAGCTGACAAGGACTGCGTAAAGGAATGTATTAAAGGGTAACTGCAATTCTTAGCTATTGCCCTAGGGAAGCTTCTTGAGAAGATCCACATGGCGTTACCGGGCATCATCCGAATCATCATCTCATGGCTTCTCAACTTCTTCGGCAGGGCAGCTAGTTGACTCGCAGAAAATCTATGTTCCCTTGCTATAGCCATCGGCGGGTTATTTCGGATCGCACCGAAAGAATGGATCCTATCAAGAAGTGATTCAAGACATCACGGAGACCAGGACGTGGAGACCGAAAATCAGCGAATTGCGCTTGTTAGTGTGTGCCATTTCGTCTACATTTGAGGTAATTGTCGGGCCAGTTGGCTTATCACTGATGGCTGTCCTTGTACTATACAACATTTCATATGTAGTAGTGGGCTTATTAACCCAGAGTTGAGTTAACACTAGTATTGCCCCCCAGGTGTTTTGCGCCAGTCCCTAAAATTTCATTATCTTAATATTGGCTGCTACCAATACGGATATCCATATTGTTAGGGGCCAGGGAAAGGTGATTTCCAAATACGCAGCGGGTAGGCAACTATCCTATAGTGGTATCTTGACAACCTTATCTTAGGTTCTGCCACTACAGAACTACCGACTCTTGGGCGGGACCTTAGTTGGAACCTTCAAACTTCAGCAAGTTGGTAAGCTCCAACATCGGCTTGAGCAAGAACAAGAGGCAAAGCTGGTGTCTACAAGAGATACGAACGGGTTATCAAGCCATCAATGGTGTTCACACCACCGTTATTACAGTCAGTATAAATATGGGAGCCTGTGACGATTGCCTATTCTTTATCATTATTCTGCACCCAAATGTCGCGAGGCTTGAGGCAGCCGCCCTAGACCACGGACTGGCCGAGTTTGCAGCGAAGTTCATTAGTCGGGACCTCCATATAGAATCCAAAAAGTAAGACGAGATCAAAGTGAAGGCATGGGCCAAAATGAACACTATCTCAGGTCACATCTATAGGTGGATACATTTCTGATGAAAAATTCCGGTAAATTTTAAAACATACAATCATATGAAAGCTGATATCCGCATAGGGCCAATAAAACATAACACGTATGTGATAGTCAGTGATAAGGCAATCAACTCGGTCAACCAGCGTGGTCGCGTGGAGGTCCAGGCTTTCTGATATAAGAAATCTTTAGCGCTCCACTTCATGATTTTGTTTTGTTTTGATCTCTTTGAACGATACGTTTAACACATTATTAGCTATATCATAGCAAGTAAAAGGTAAATATGTGCCTTTCCCAAGGACGCACAGATACAGTAGAACCGGTCTGGCCTTTGTGGGTGTCAAAACCGCGACAATTGAATCACGAGTTCAACATCACATCACCAACTTAGCTACCACAGCTCGGCTCCTTATGAATATAAATTTTCTTTTTAGGATACGGTTCCGAAATCTCAGGATCTATACAGCTTATGCGCAAAACAATTGTTCGGTACACCACTATGTATCCGACCGCAATTTAAGTGCTTTCGATTAATAATAAACATTTGACAGCTGAGCAGGTAAGCCTTTCTCATATCAAGTGCTTTATACATGTGTGGTGGTGAATACAATGGGGTGACTGCATTACTGTGCAATATAGTGAACATTCTCCCAAAACCCAAACCCCATCGTAATGACCAGAAAGTCTTGCGACTGAACTTACTCTTACCCTCTCATACCTTCTCCATTTTATGCGTACCATGAAAACATCTTCGAGTATAAATACCAAATCTGTCAAACAGGAACCAAACAATCTGAGATCTGAGATGAAAGAATTTGTTTGAGTTTGACCCCTTTCCCAACCCTCCTGCAAGAATTCGCTCAATGTGCTACAAGCGCGATTGGTTCAAATCTAGTATGGAGAAAATAAGCGTCGGAAGCATTCACAAACTGAGGCTTTTTTGGACCTTCTCGCAAAGATGACAAGCAATTCCTATGATTCCATAGAGATATAGATAATATGATTCTTTTCTCTTATACCAGTAGAACCCCGGGTCTCCAAGGGCGTAGTGTGTCCATAGTGGCTATATATGTTTCTCTCATTTATCGTTTTGGAGGGAGCAATTACTTTTTCAATGGACGAAGTTTTCCTCTAAAATGAACTCTGAAGACTGTGGTTGAGAACCATCCACTCGAACCTCAAAACCATCTAACGATGGAGTGCCTCCTTTCCCTCCGCTGATGAAAGGTGAATTGGAATTTCAACAAGTCAATATAGTCGTAGTGATGAATTTTCATATCAAATGACTATAACATTTTCATGAAGTATATATTTACCAACGTCTGTTAGAACAAGCTGGAATAAACACGGTATTATAAATGAATAATTTTGAAAATTGAGATCACTAGTGGATAATGCACACAACAGCGCTGTAGAAGCTTTACAGTTGCAACATTCGAACGAATTTTAGAATACCACTTGATTTCCCTATACTGTCTTGTATTTCTATATTTTTGTTCTTCCACGAGATCTGAGAAACTGACATTACATTCGTTAAAACTTCAAACTCTATATTGTGGTAACTCTGATTATGAACTTAAGATATCTTTTCTCCAGTGCAATGCAATTACTTCAGAGAGAAAGAGAGACAGAGACAGGGAGAGTTACAGATATGAGTTAATAAAATATCTTGATGCATTTAATACGTGACTCACCATGCTTTGATATTGTCTAAACCAAAATACAAAAGAAACAAAAATAAATGTCACAGACAAGCTTTTCAATCTAGCGTTAGAAGAGACTATGATTACTCCAGAAGAATGATACAACAAAATTTTATATTCAAGGGTATAGACTGAGGCAACTGTTTACGGACGCCATAAAGTATGTTTTCGACGAACAACACAACAAGTATCAAAAGTGACGTGAGGGTAAAACTGTTTATTTTTTTTAAACTTCCAATGTATATAGCTTGATTTGAAAACAAGAGCACATAATAAGAGACAACATGGTGGTGTATGTCATAAATTGGGTAAAGTACCAAAGGATCTCGGCCGCCAAACTTACATATAAAAACAATAAGAAATTTTGTTTAACTCAAAATGGTTTAATCCCATTAAATTCATTTTCTGGAAATTTACACTTTGATTTAAGAGGCAATCCTAGTACATATCAAACTGTATAAATTTACTTATGATTCATTTCTCATTACCATTGTAACAACTCTCCCAATCACTAAAGATATGTTGCAAATATTATTTTTCTTGCAACCGTTTGTGTCATCAAACTGAAGTTAATTTTCTTGCATACGTTGACGCTATCAGGTATAACATGTTTACATAATAAATAGGCGTCTGTCATTATTAATCAACTGTTATCACCATAATTGTTTTGATATTATTCTTGTTAAATTCATACATCAAAAGTAAAACAAACGTTCCTGAAATATTTTTCTTAGACTTCTTTTATATTCTTCCTATTTACAAAATGCAAATTCTCATCTAGTAGTATTATCTTTCCAATGATTACTGTTTCTAACAATTGAAAAACAAAACACATCTGAAGCCATTTTACAGTTATTCTCTTTCATATGTTTTCCATCTGTTCTCATAATGCAGAATTATTCATTTCTTTTTGAAAAAATATTCAGTTATTGCTTGCTTTGTGTTTTATTATAAATTGCATTTAAGACAATGCATTGTTCAAATCAACGTTTTTGATGAAATAATACTACCCTCTATATTTTCAGTTTTAATCTTAATTGATCAGAGAGTATTAAATTTCTAAAATGAATTTCATAACTTCTTTGCCTTTCAATGCACATAATAAGTGAGGTACTGTCGTATTTATTCTATTTCAGCTACCAACTATTTTTGTAAAACTCATTTATTTTCTGTACCTGGTATTACATTTTGGTGCTAATGGGTAGTCTTGTAAAAAAAAATCATATACAAGTGTCAATACTTCTAATTCTGTAATTTCACTACCACCATTTTTTGTTTGGAAGACATTAAAACATTAAATTGTCTTTGTTTTCTTAGAATTGTTGTTTCGTTGCTTATGTAAAGATTTTAACAGGCATAAGTTGACTCAAGGACCAACTGTTGGGTTTATAACTATTAGAAACTGTACAAAATGGTTTACCTTCACAAGGACCATTTATATTCTCCATCATTATACCACCTTGCCTCTATTTTTTTTAATATCGACATAGTACTAATGAATGGTCTAGGCATACTTGGTATTATACCAATTCTTCTCTTTGAATAATATGGTAATACCCTCAACAATATCACGTAACATTTAAGTACATTTTGTTTACGCAACATCCTTATGACATATTTAACATACTGGCACTCATCTTTCTTTACTTTACCGTCTCTAAGACTCTTATTACGGGTTCAATCATTTCTTATTGTACTGTTCTCTTCTTTATATGTATTCCTTCCACAAATATGGAATATGCTGATTGAATTAAAATGTATTTTATCTTCTTTTCCCAAAATTATTTCAGATGCATTCGATAGTGCAGATCCTTTATAAATAAACATAATTGTTTCTTGCTAAAACCATAAAACATTTCATCGCATTATTTTCCCTCGTAAGTTCTCGGTTTATCCTCTTTGTGTACTACCCTAATATAGATTCAGCATCCTGATGGAATATGTCTTGCTGTTTTTAATGTCTAGTTGAATTGATTATTACTACTTTATAAATCACGATAAATTGAAAAAGAAACTTTAACTTGTTATGGTAGTTTCGAATTTTTCAACAGAACCTATTTCAGACATTATGCCATTTGAATAGTTCACCTGTGTATATAACCTCGTATGTTTGCTTAGGGGCTAATGTTCATTAAAATCTTACAAGATACCTTTTATCTCTATTTTTTTATCTGACATTATATTACGTTGCATAAATAAATCCGACAATACTATAATGCTTATCTTAATTAAATAAAATCAAGAGTATGACATGAGAGTTTCTTTCTCTGTTTTTGATTGTAACATACCTATATAGTATCTCACACTCATTCACTCACTTCGTTCATCTATCATCTCATAAACATTTACGGATAGATGAATTAATTATAAGGAATAGGAAAGCATTTGTTATCATTATTTTAACGTTAATGCAGTCTAATATTTTGCTTATACCCATTCTGTTAATTATATACATAATCTTCCGTTTATTTTTCGAGTTGGGGATTGTTGGGATTTAGTTTTGAAAATGAATTCGGCCCAAAAGAGATTGAAAAAATATTCTTGCCATGGTTTTATTTGGAAAACAGAGCTAATGATCTTCATTATAAACGGTTAAAAAGTAATAAGACCCGTCCGACTTATTAAAAAATCGGTCCCTAATAGGCTGATATTACACATATTCCTGTCCAAATGTTGAATCTAATGCATAAAAATATAATATACTGTTTGCATATGACCAATATTTAGTGTTTTAAAAGGATTTCTTCTGCGTTCATTGTTTAGGGAGTGTCACAGTAACTGTTTCACCTGTTTCTGATAGCATTACTTGTTTGAATGTTTCGTTTTAAATCAAACTTTATTTTCCAAAATTCCGGGTTCTGTTCTTGTTGAATGATTGTAGATTGATCTTGTTGTTGTTGTTGTTGTTATAGGGTTTAACGCCATTTTTCAGCACAAGATAGGCTATACATGGCGGCCAGTATTAATGGTGGAGGAAGAACCCTGGAAAACCCCGGGAAGAACCACCGACCCACGAGAAGCTACTGGCAGGCTTTCTCACATACCCACGTTAGCCGAGCCTGGACTCGAACTCACGCAGACAGAGGTGAGATGGCAGTGATCCGTAACGATCAGCGCTTTAGACCACTCGGCCACTCGGGGCCCCAGATTGATCTTGTAAAACAATGAGATCATCAACTTGTAAAACAAATATGGCTGAATATAAATTTATTTATTTGCTCACATCAAATAAGTAATTTATTTGTTCCTCATAGTGTGCGGTTTTAACCACGGAGAGTAATACTGCGTATTTCGATGTTATCAACATCGAATCTTATATATAAATCTTTCTGAAATATTGAAGTATACATTTAAGTTTAAAATCAAGACATCATTTTTTTGTATTCCTTCTATGTTAGGTTTTAACCCGTCATGATATTTCCAAACTTTTATCCCATCCAGACATACCAAGTACACGTTAGCTCCTTTTACCGACATTGTCCATTTTACGTTAAACTTTTGAAATATTCTAAAATATAGCTGGCTTGGATGCCATTATATATGATGCGTGCAAGAAAATCGAATTATTTTGCATGTCAGTATGATGGAGAGAAAGATCAAAAGGTATTTTTTGTATTTGCATGGAAATACAAATCAGTATGCGGTATATTTGTTATCAGTACAATCAAAAGGTCAATAAAGTAATTTCCATTTAGGTCAGTCATGTTGCCCATCATATTAGTGTCCGTTACGACCAGGTGTTCACTGAAAACGAATGTAATTTATGAGCAAGTGTCACTGTCGGCGTGGCTCAAGAACACAATTTCTCCTGAAAATATAATAAGTCAGTTTAAGTTAATGCTTTAATATTTGAAAATCACCCTTTTACAACGAGAAAAGTAGGAGTTTCCCTTCTTCTGTACCAAGCTATGTTGCTATAATAAAAAAGTTATTGCTGTTCACCTTTCAATTATATTATATGGCGATTTCAGTGGCAAAATATACATACCGTTCTTGGAGGAAGTAAATATATACTATATCTATGTTAACATTATTTAGTGCAATAAATAATATTTTGCATCGGTAAGAAATAGCGAATGGTAAAAACAGAGAAGGGCATACAAATATAGGTCATCGCTGAGCTATCTTTAATTCATATATCCAAGGCTTGAATTGTATACAATACTAAACATTAACGATAACTGAATATAAATTTTTGTTCTTACAAAATTAAATGCGAAAGTACCTTAATAATCCTGACAAATAGCTATTATACTTCAACATTGAACTAGGTTACTGATTTACACGATTCGGAGCGCTCTGCTTATACTAGTGCACAAACTGAGAAGTTCGATAGCGGAAATCGCTAGAATGTCTGGATCACAAGCACGGTTTACTTAAACTGCGTGCAACGAAATTTTTCTGTATCACATATCAACTAAATATTATAATCGCGTTAGGAGGATCAAATGGGTTGGGCGTTAGTCGTTCTTATAAATTTTGGTGGGTTTTCTGAAGAAAAAAATAATTAACTTTAATTCTGCTCTTTTATGTGCGACAATACAGTGAAAATCGCGATAGTGATAATCTAAAAAAGAAAACCTAAATTAGTATTATTATTGACGATTTAACCCATTTACCATACTTTATTGAAAAATAGAAAGTTTACGTTGGCCTTACACAAACTATATACTACTAATCAGGTAAGAAAAGGATGCGAGTCTCTTGATTTAGTCCATGCTGGCATAGGTTTTATTAGCATAATAGTCCTGATTTATGAGCCATATAGAACACTCTACTCATTCTAACTTGCACATGTGTTCTATTAAAAACCTGAATCCGAATTATTTCAGATGGCGATAAATATTTTGCTCAGCTAGAAATACAGAAAAAAATATCTTCGGATGATGATGGCTTGGTGTTTTACAAGAATGACTTCTCTTTCACCACACAGGATCTCAGACGTAATAATAATATTTTATTTATTTGTCAGTTCCAATAGATTTCGTTTAGATATTAAGATGTTTAATATTTATTTGTTTCGTCTTGCAGCGCGCATGCATTCTGTTAATTGCTACCAGGATTGGTGACCTGTTTGCTAAACTTTTCAAATGTCAATCGAAGATATTTACACGTCATTATCTCATAGTACTACATAGTCAAATGAAGTACTAGTAATTATTTGAAACAAATGTTGTAAAATGACTTCATCTAAGAAAAGCTTTTGATGTCTTCAAATTGCATAAAGACACTGCTTTATTTTAGAATAATTTTCTGAATGCTAACGTAACATTTTGCATCTTTCGCTCTTTAAAATATTCGGAAAAAATACTGTATGTATAATATGTATAATAATGCATGATATTCTAAAAGCATTGATGTATTTCTTCCAGATTATTCCATAAAATCAGAAATGGAGGAGAAGACGAATACAATGTTAAACATTGACGAACATACGACAATACAAACCACACCTTTAAAGCCACCATTTTTGCATCTCAGCGGCCCCAACACGTCAGATGATGATTCTCCAGGCAGCTGCTACAGGTCGCTTTCGGCAGAACCTAACCCTGCTGTGAGTATAGATAACTTTCAGACAGATCAGAAACCTGGTCTACAACCTATATACCCGAAACGTTCGACAGATTCCAATGACGAACCTACCAGTTCATTAAATTTGCAAAACGATACATTTACAGAAAGGTTGGAATGTCCGCGAAAGCCAGGAACAGAAAAACAGATGCAAACAATGTTAAATGTTGACGATCCAAGGTCAAGACAGACAACATTTCTGAAGCCATCTGGCAAGGATCTCCGAGGTTCCAATACGTCAGATTATGTTTCTCCAGGCAGCTCCTACAAGTCTACAATGTTAAATGTTGATGATCCAAGGTCAAGACAGGTCACATTTTTGAAGCCATCTGGCAAGGATCTCCGAGGCTCCAATACGTCAGATTATGTTTCTCCAGGCAGCTCCTACAAGTCTACCGAGTTTCCGCTTTCGGCAGAACCTGATCATACTGTGAGTTCAGAAAACTATCTGATAGATCAGAAGTCTGGTCTACAATCATTACACCTCGTCCCGACGATTTCGACAGATTCCAGTGACAACCCTACCAGTTCATTACATTTGTATGACGATAAATATGCAGAAAAGTTGGAATGTCCTAGAAAGCCAGGAACAGAGAAACGGATGCAAACAATGTTAACTGTTGACGATCCAAGGTCTAGACAGATCACATTTTTGAAGCCGTCTGGCAAGGATCTCCGAGGCTCCAATACATCAGATTATGTTTCTCCAGGCAGCTCCTACAAGTCTACCGAGTTTCCGCTTTCGGCAGAACCTGATCATACTGTGAGTTCAGAAAACTATCTGATAGATCAGAAGTCTGGTCTACAATCATTACGCCCCTTCCCGACGATTGAGACAGATTATAATGATACACCTATCGGGTCGTTACATTTGCAACATGATAAATTTGCAGAAAGATTTGAATGTCCTAAAAAGCCAGAAACAGAGACTAATTCGAATGACAAACCTACCAGTTCCATAGAATCAAGTACACCTCACAGAAGTCTAAATCCTCGCATAATTGTGTCAAGTTCTGATTAAAATTTAACGCCTTCAAAAGAACAAACATTTTCGGTTCATTAGTCATAAATTGATATTGCCAATAATATCAATACTTCCCGCAAAAAGTTATTATTGTAGGAACATGTGTAACATTGTCTAATTTGCACAGTAGAAGAGACAAGTTTTTTTTAAGGAACTGTGTCTACAAAGTTATAATTGTATTGTATTTTATGTAAACATAGTATGGGTACCGTCGCCGCCAATGGCGTTACTCACGTTGAAATGCTTTGTTTTGTCTATCAATTGCGTCATTGTTTTACTCATGCACAGTGCCGGCAGTAGAAGCTAATTTACCGAGTGTTTTACAATCAAAGAGTACTAATTTTCTGAATATTCATATTGTATTGATGATTATGAGATAGATATTTTCCTCATGATAATAATCTTTCACTTAGAGGTATGTAATAATTTGACAATATATTTAACTTTTCAATTACGTACACAAACAATTGAGAAAGATAATCTGAAGCTTTCGTACTTACGCCAAGAACTTCATCAGCAGACTGACGTGATCTCTACTGACACTCAACATCGCTTGATGGAATAGTGAGCGATGTTAATAGATTATCCCAGATATGTGGCAGGTTGTAACGGCCCCCGTCCCTGTTCAGCGTCGGTTTGTGCGCACGGATGTAAATCGTTTCTTTAACCCTAGGCTTGTTCTCTGTCTAGGATTTTTACGGAGCTCCCATTTATAGTACGCCAGGGCAAACATTGCGAATGTGTCGTGATACCTCAGACGAGCTTGAATTTTATTTAATAAGACAGGTTAAGTTATATAAGTTGTATATAATAAATTATGAGAAGATTGTCTGGGATAATAAGTTAGCTTTCCCTATTTACTGTGTATGTAATTGAAAAGTTAAATACATTGTCAAGTATGAATATTACTACACTGTTAAGCTTTCGCCAAAGTATGTAATTGTTGTAGACGTTCTTTTCTTTCTATCACGAGTTTTTTTCATTAGATGATTCGGAATTTATCTTAAATTTCCAATAGGTCAGGCAATTTCATTTAACACTGGTATTAGATTTAATAACGCATGTATTAGCTTGTGCTATTGGATTTAGTATAGTCTGCATTAGGTTTTATTTTATTTGATAAGATGGGTTAATTAATATAAGTTGTATATAATAAATGATGGGAAGAGTTCAAACCTGGCAATCCCGTGTGAATGTTCTTGTAAATAGATTCATGTAGAACTTAGATACTATATATTCCACAAAGTAATTATTTAGGTAGAACAGTTTCAGCTTTGATCCAGGTCTCTTCTTGTGTACACGTACATAACATTTAGAGTGAAATTGATACTAACAATAAGCTAGAGTCTATGATTTATGTATTACACGAGAAACTGAGTTTATTTATAGCTTAATTCCAGTGATATAAGTTGGAAATGGTGGTGTTTGGTTGTAAGTCATAGCTGACCCGAATAAGTTTCTGAGTGGAGTCATCCTTGAAATGTGACTGCGCAAATGTGATGTTCTGGAGTGTTCTTCAGTGCACAGGAAGATATAACATGTTCCTTACGTTACATCCTTTCATAGTGGAATAGGGCATTGTTGTGTTCGTTAGATCATCATGAAACAGGTATTTGGACGTCCGTTAGATGCAATCCGTAATATCATAAATTTTCGTACAATTTTATAAAGCAATTTATGTCAATAATATAGACCTAAGCTCCATTTTATGAAAGAAAAAGGGGCGCCCGCAGACTTATTTTCGGTACGGTGGGTGGGCAAACATGTAGCGGTCAGCTATTATGTGTGACGGATACAGAACAAAACATGATTAGAGGTGAAATCCAGAGGGGGCGCCCATGGACGGGAACGATTTAATATATGTTACGCTGACAACATAAAATCCATGTTTGTTAAATGGAGTTGAGCATGTCAATGAAATAGTGGCATTTAGTGCATGCATAGGCTATTTGAAGGGATCATTGTTTTAACCTAAATTGTATAATAGATCAATTTTGATTGTTTCGACAAGTGGTGTTAGAATCGCGCACGTTAGAGTAGAAATACTGAACTTAAATCTGAATAATTTACCTTTGAGTGAGTCCTCGCTTTGTGTACGTGATTAGATTGCTGACATTGAAGGGATGGTTGAACTTTTGAAGACGACTTATGGACCTATTTATCTATATCAGAAAGGCATGACAAGTGTTGTCATCGCATCACCCTAAAGTGCTACTGATTCACTTACATACTTGTCGGA
This sequence comes from Megalonaias nervosa, assembly GCA_016617855.1. Lineage (NCBI taxonomy): Eukaryota > Metazoa > Mollusca > Bivalvia > Unionida > Unionidae > Megalonaias > Megalonaias nervosa. The sequence continues at coordinate 40,344 of JAECUM010017989.1, read as the reverse complement.
ATTATTATATTCTCTGGGATGTGGAGTTTTTTTCCGGACCATGAAATAAAACTCTCTTTAGGTCTTTCAGGACTGGTAACATCTGTAATTACTGTAGAATAATTTTGTTACCTGATTATCATACAGGGCTAATATTTTTCTGGGGTTATTTTTAGTTAGCTAGTTAGTCCTCACGAAATGTCATCATTGAAAACCGAAAGATATGCGTTGTGTTCTCGTTTTAACATAGATTATTAAATTTTATGTTGTCCCTGAAATTGTTCCAGACCTTATGGATCTTGTGCATTATACCTAGTGTATAAAAAGTCTTATAACCATTGTCAGAAATTATTAGTGTGTCAATACTATTAAAAACTGTAATATAACGAAAAATGTTAAGATTCAGGACCATCGTTTATGAAGAGAATCACTTGTTCATTGATCTGTCTATTGATCAAAAGTCATTTGGCATGCATGATCTTTTTTAGCCCCCATAGAATTATTGTTTTATTGTATCAATCTCAAGCTAACGGAGAATAATCACGATTTATAATACTTGTAATTTTTGACAAAAGTTTTTCCCAAATATTGGAAGTTGTGTATGACGTTTTGGTAGAAAAATTATTTCATATTTTACTTGTGCACCAGACAGTAAAAACTTGTTTGTCATATTCAGAATTCTAGATATACATATTGTGTGGGGATTTTATAGGATTATTTGCAGGTATCTTGCAAGAAATCAATGTCTTTTACTATACAAAGGTTTGTTTCCTGTAATAGCTTTTCGTTGTGTTAGGTTCAATATGCACACAGTGATGTACTGACATTTAAATCGTGCTATCCTTTCAGTTTTTTTAATAATTTGGACCCTAAAAAATTTTCTTGTATGCTTTGGAATGAAGTATGCATAAAGAAATTTCAACTATCATAAATTCGTACAAATGCATTCAGCACGTTCATTTGTGCTACAGTATATTGTAAGATCTTTGCAAATTACATGGCAAGTACTTTGCACAGACTGGGGTCCACTTGAGCATAATTTAATGCATAATGTGATCAAACAAGATCATTCACCTTAAATTCTTTTACAGTTAAATAAAATCTCCTGGATGTACATGCATTAAACGCGTGGACTGCTCAAGTGTTGCTTAATTTGGCAGCATATATTGAACTTTTGCTACGTTCTCGAGTCTAGCATAAACTGTAAACCAAAAGATGAGAGAATGCTGGTGAGATTCTTATGGTTTTCAAGTCCAGCTATTAACTTGTCATGACTAAAATCACATGACGTATCAAGTTCCAGTGTCGGAACTTTGTAGTGTACTTATAAATATTCGACGAAGTAATGTCCTGAAATATAAATATCAAGACTTTTTTTTATAAGTTCCAAATATAATCAATTTAATAAAAGAGCGCATAGGCAGTCTAGTATAGTTATAAAATTAACACTTTTAATTATTTTGGAATGTTTTGGAAAATATTATCCCAATTTATTATTTTCGAGAGATTTTAGCTTATGACAATCAAAACTTAATGACTATCCTGTGTTGTGTGAGTGTCATCTTATAGTGTTCTATTGATTCATCTTAGTTATCTTCTTTAAATGTGTTGATGTCATCCGAATATACAATATACATTGTTGTTAAAAAAATTTCACATTGTATCCATGCCACTGTTATGTTTCATTTGGAAGTTTTAACAATAAAAAATACTTTCGGCAGCAGCGTCACATTTGTCGTTTTGCGCAGATGAATTATTATTTTCCGATTTGATGTCTCAGAATATTATAACATATCTAACACAAAGGTAAATGTTTCGAGTCTTTACGTTGCACACTTAATATATCATCAGCATAGGAATATTGTAGAACAAAAATACACACGAACACATTTTATTTTGATACAACTTTCTCGTCTAATGTGGTGTCAAAGCTTGTAAAAAAATTAATAGAACTTATTTTGTGGAATAAAGAACAAATTATATACATCGTGTTCTAACCGTTAAAATTAACAGTTGATATTCTTCCGAAATTCATTTTCTCATATGTGTTGAAATTTCTGTAATCATTTAGTACTTTGAGAAGTATTCAAATTTGTTTATATCGTCTTTGCGTATAATAACAATGTTATCTTTTTACATTTTTTTCCATTGTTATTTCTTTATATATAAAATAGCTTTTGTGCGTATTTTTTTTTTATTTAGTAAAATTTCCAATGAACCAAATATGCATATATATATATATGCATATTTGGTTCATTGGAAATTTTACTAAATAAAAATATATATATATAAAGACATTGCATGCCTGTGCGTCAAGTACTTAACTAAAGGTAGATCCATATAGAAGAAATTATTTTATAATTGATAATGCTATAAATATTTTATCGCAAAATTGTTAATCGCGTGGAAATACAAAAAGTGTCGGCTTTTATATACTGGCAGAAGAGAGACAATCATTTATTTTCAGTCTTTACAAAGATAACAGAAGAGGAGTAGCAATTCATTTTAATAGTATTTTGAATTATGATGAATCGCATAAACGAGTAACTGTAGTCACATTGGAAGTAAATAAAGGGAAATATAGTTTACTACTAATGTATATGGCTAAGAAATTGTTGTCTTCAATATTATGAAAATTTAATTAAAAAACAACATTACTTTCAAAATAAGTATTATATTATCTACTGCAATTTTAATCTGGTGTTGAACAGAATTATACAAATATTGTCACCTCAAAATTCCTGATGCAAAAAATAGTTTTGTTTATAACTGAAAGAAGGAATCTCAAACTTATTTGGATAAGTTTGCACGAAGATTAAAAGGAAATATACTTGGCATAGGGAAATCTGAACAATAGGACAGATTGAATTTCTTTTTAACGTCGGAAGATATTTTTGTGATGTGATGTGATGTGATGTGATTTGGATTTTTAACGTAGCTTTAACAATTTTTCAGTCATATCGCTAGGATGTCTGCAGTGTGGCAGTTTATAGTGATGTCTAGCACTGGGGCATCATGCCGCAGACATGTAGCATTATGTCCCACCCAGTCACATTATCCTGACACCAGGCCGACCAGTCTTAACAGTAACCTCTTAATGCTGAGCGCCGAGCGAGGCAGCTGTTAGTACCATTTCTTTTAAGTCTTTGGTATGACTCGGCTAGGGATCGAACCCACGACCTTCCGCATCCGAGACGGACGCTCTAACCACTAGGCCACCAGATCGGTGGGAAGATACTTTTACAATGACAACTGAAGCACTGTAGTATATGATTATATATCGGATCATTCTGGCATTGTTATAACATGATCGAAAGACCAAAATCTTGTCATAGTGAGATGTGGAGACGTTTCAAAAAATTCAGTATTTCATTGTTAAGATATCAGGAATATGTGAAAGTATTTAGTAAATACTTTTTCAAGAAGCTAAAACTATTTATGTGCAATGCCACAATGGGGATACATGGGAGAAATAACAAAGTTACGCCTTCGTGTGTTCTTGAGATTTAATCAGATATGGTGATGAAGGGAAAGAACAATCACCCGAAGACATACAACATATACATATGAAATATATTAATAAGTTAACCAATTTCTAAGACTCTGACAACTCACACAATGACAAGGCATCGAATTATAAGACTAAGTGGGATAAGTTATATTTAGTGGCGCCATCAGCAGATGATCAGTGGTGCTATGATGTTCTTAAGGATTGTAATGAGAATGCAAAGGAGAAGGCCGGGGATAATATTATTGATTTTATTACTGATATCGATGAGGCTCCGTCGGTCGATCATCTTAACGGGGATATTAACAATCTCGTAGTATATGATGATGTGTTGAGACAAACAAACAAATCCAGCTCGAATATTTTCTCGAGGCAGTCATAAAACACCGTTATTATATATGTTACTCAGCGATATACTCAGATACCTAAAGTGATCAGAGATAATTCCAATCTTCTGGTTTTTCTTTAAAGGTGTTGATACCCACACGCTGCAAAATATTCATCGGACTTGGTGTTCAGGGGACATGGATATCAACAAATTTAAAAACTTCTTCTCAAACGCTCAGGCGATTCCTCATCGATTTATAACGATAAATTTACATGATCCTCAGTCACGATATCGCATTGGTCTCGATAAATTTTGGTTAAGACAACCATACTCGCTGTGACCTTCTTTTATACTCCCCGCACACTTACTCGTTTCAACAACAATTAAAATATCACTCGTTAAGGCCGGACGAGTTATCACCGGCTTGACACACAATAACAACAAAGCGCGACCGCACTTAACTTAAAACTTGGCCTGATTCACACGCTAGGTAGGGCAGCCAATAAAATCACTCGGCGCGTGGGAAAATATTCATGCCATGTATACCAAGGGACCGTTTCGTTTTTCACTCACTTGTACAATCAGTTTGTTTACTTACAGTTTGGTTTTACAACCGCCCGGGGGGGGGGGGGGGATGGTGACTGACGGATGAACTGTATCGAGTTCCATAAACAAACAGTCTGTAGAAATGTTTATATACACATGTGGACAGACAATAGTGGACACATACTCGGAGAAGCAGTCAGTTTACCAAATAAATACGACAATGAGGCCGTAGGGTCCACCAACCCCACCCCCGTTGCTCCATTCATCATCAATTCAATATTATTTCTCCAATATTATTTTTGCATTTACAAATAGCCTCAAATTTCTCTTTCATTCCAAAATCCTTCTATTTCTGACTTACAAATTCTGTTATCATCACATCCAATGTAAAATATCTTTTAAAAAATTTGTACTTGAGTGACACTTACAACAAATCTGAGAAATTATCTCTCCATGTAACATAAACAGTCCACAGATTTGTTTAGATAATTCTCACTCCATGCAGAAATATATCTGTATGAAAAATTATATGTAATTGCAACTGCAACCATCTACAATTTCTACATTTTAACCATGTTCTGTAACACACTTATTCCATCTACTGTAACATAAGAATTAAACCATGTCTTTCCAAAAACAAATGCTCATCCATAACCAATTTTAATGATCCAGTTTCTTCTCAAATTGCTTCAAAGATGTATGTCTAAGATGGATGAAGATCCTTTTTCAGAGTTAAGGTAACTGTCTATTTACTTCACTAGGTAACTGTTTATATTCATCTGGTACTGGCAATAAAAAGTTGATTAATTTTAAATATAAACTTTTAATCTTTCCAAATACAGTTAAAAACACTTATTCCACTGAATTAACACATTCTTAATTTTAAATCGATTATTAAGCGTTATAATTGTTTCTAATTTTACTTGAAAATTTTATATCGAAGGTAACAAGCTCTGTACAACCCCAACATAACTTTAAATCCATAAGAATATTTCTTGTATCTGCATCATGTACTTACTATCCAAACTACCTCTGTTTATGCTCTCAATATTTCTACTAAGACCAGAAAATAAGGAATATATATTCATATACAAGATGTAAAGCAGACATTACACATTTAACTCAACCATCTAGGGCAAGTAAAGAATCTTAACAGTGTTTTGGGGAAGATTGTAGGTTATGTTACCTATGTTTAATCAAGCCTAATATTATCATTTTCTTATCATATGGGCTAAAATCATTGCACGCATGAGAACAATATATGAGAAGATTAAATCCACTGTCTGCATCCTCCTTCGATACCAAACCAATTGGATACTTGTCTATTCATAATTACACAAGATTTGACTTTTCAATAAAATGTTTTATCCAATCTGTCGTTGTTTCCTCAAAATTTACAAAGAAATCTATTAACAGCATGTTCATGCAATGAAGCTAACTTGTTCACCTTTAAGTAACTACAAGGTAAAGACTACCATTCAACACGGTACACAGAAACATAGAAACACCATAAAACACTGAAAACAATGAAACGCACTTTGATTACATCGTATGTACCATAGTGTATCATTGGTAGTCTGTGTATAATTCATAACTTTCATACTTTAACATTAGTTATTTAACAGAGAAAATGGATTTAGAATGTGTGAATAAAATAAAATAAACAGGTGTGATTATGTGAAAATATAGTTTGAGATATGCATAATATAGAGTACGGTACCTTTATGGACAGTGGGTTTAACTACATTTAATTAATTCATTACTAATTGATCTCATCAATTTTAATTTCATAATTATGCATGTAATATCAATAATCATCATAACATAATTTAGTAAAGTTAAAATCATAATTTATAGTACAATATTCGTACTCAGGTATAATGACAATGTTTACTTAATTCATTCTTAATTGACCCTCTTCTTCCCGACTTCAAATGTATGGAACTAAATTAAGGTATATTAACAAGAGCAAATATTGTCATGTTTACAGCAAGATAATTCGATGTGTGTAATACTAATGACATTAGCTGTAATGGGATTGCGAGATATTTGTTCATTTTATGTTTAACCATATAATTAAACCTAATTCATAATTTTATAATTGGCTATTTAAAAGCAACAGCAGGATACCTTGCATGTATCTTTAATGTCAGAACTTGAACTTAATAGCTTAAGCATTAGATTAATGCAACACTAATACTGTACATGCTTTTAATAGTAAAAAGTATTTACCTTCACGCTAAAGTTGCAGTATCTATAGTCCGACTATATCAACCCGTTTGTTTGTACCCCCCTACCGATTTCAATAATGGAAACCTTTATTGTTATAAAAAGTGCAAGGAACTTAGTCAATTCATTCACTGATTTATATTTTCTAACCTGACTGTGAGTAGAATGGCCCTAACACCGTCATTGTCTGCGCGTTTCATGCTTAACGGAAGTTTTCAATATAATAGACGGACATGCTCGAGATCCATTTCCAGTTCCTGGACAAGTACATTTTCAGCAACGGGTTGTATCCACGACTACAGCTGTACATATATATGTCATCTGCTTCCGATATTTATAGTGCCGAATCAAGCAAAGGAAAAGAATGACAACAACAAATTTGCCTTTCATGTGGATTTAACAAGCGGTTTAATTAATACGTTCGTGTGTGCAAAGGGATATCATTCCAAACTCTCATCGTTATGGTAATTTATGGAATTATCCGGCAGTTACCGAATAGGATGAACTACGTTATTATGTTGTCTGAAGGAAATAAACTAGCCTATAGTGTACGCAATATGGCGCCGTGTTAGTCCTTTAAGCATGAAAGGTGCAAAGGGATGCCAGTGTTAGCGCCATTCTGGTCATAGTCAGGTTAGAAATTATAAATCAAGGATTCAGTTTACTTCGTTATGTGCACTTTTTATCACATTGAACGTTTTCGTTATTGAAATCGGTAGGGGGGTACAAACAAACGGGGATGTATAGTCAGACTATAGCCAGCCTAGCATCAAATCAGTTGCCAAAAGCGCAATTTTCACCGCTGAATCCATTGTTCATGTGATATACTGTATATGCAATTTAAGAATTCAGATGTAACATAATTTCCATCTTCTTATTAATTTGCACTCCAATTCCTGCCTGTAAAATTGACTGTTCCGCTAATGTGCTTTGTCGCCATTGCGTCTGAACTACTTTCGTTCATATTAAACAATATGGCGACAGAAGGTTGCAAAGTCACAATCGGAACATCAGCGGTTTTTGCTGTAGTAACAACAGTAGTACATTTCGTTAGAGGCTGATAGCCAGGTCAAACACTTCCGAGGTTATCTCACGACCTGACGGAAATAACGGAGCGATATTACGATCTTTATTTATTTGTGCAGTTGTAATCTGGTTCCTGATCCATATAAGTACTATAATCAGAGAATATGGAGGGCAGGGGCCAGTTTTATGTACAAATTTAATGCCGCAATCAGTGACCTAGTACAAAAAAATCATAAAAAATCAAATACACAAGTGAGGTCAAAAAGGTACATGTTTTTAGATACCTATATTAAAACAAAGCATAAGAATATTATTCACTTGACCAGAGAAGTTAATGGCAGTCCATAGCAGAAGAAGTTTATGCACCCCAACCCCAAATTTATACCTGCAACTTTCATGTCCGAAGGTCATTTTTGACACCATGTGATGCTCACAGTGCAAACACAAGCCCTTTTCCTAGATGATAATTCTGCAAAACAGTGTGTACTAAACAAGCTGATACAATTGAAAATAGTTGCCATCCTAGCCGTTTTTGAGATATTCTACTTGCCCCAAACCCACGTGTTTACTGCTATGGGAGGCTAGCTCTTCTTCCTAGCCGACTATTGGTATTTCACTATCAACATACTGCAGAGTAACTATGGAAGATGTATATGCCTGACATCAATTTCAAGAACAACACAAGCCCAAAACACCTAGTTCACAAATATATCCATATCTTTAATTAGTAAACAATAATAGCTGAAAAAGTCACACCATAGCCTTAAGTTAAGAAATTTGCCAGGGGCCAATTTACGAAACTGGACCCTGCCACCATATCTTCAAAGAACGTGATGTGTGCCTTTGATCGGAATACCAATCTGTAGCCTGGTACCATGGCTTTCCATGATGCTTCGCACAGGAGCAAATGGTGAGATGAACTGTCTGCAGTGTTAAGGAGGAATTATTGTTCCTTGACCGCTTTACCGGTCTTCAGTGTTGAAAGGTTTAAATGTTTTTCCTAATCAAGCAATAGAAGCACCCCAAGAATATTATGCCTCTTGGTGAAAAAATTAAATCATATAAATTTCTAATGTTGTTTCCAAAATATTGTTCTATTAGAAACCCGGTTTAATCCCTATGTATGTTGGTGGGGGTGGGGGTGCAGTGCATGGTTTTAATCCAACCTTTAACATATGCAGAAACATCTTCTTGTGATATATGTAGAAGTGAAATGAATCTCCAATCACCAACTTCAAAATTAATGGCCCTCACCAGAAACTCTCCAACATTTTTCAAATATTTGTAATATAATTCTACTTTGAGTCTTTTAGATCCTGGGCTTTTCTTTAATAGAAAATTTGCTGCTTCTGTATGTGATAGATAAAGGAATGTTTCTGGAAATCTCCCACTGCATCGATCATTTTCTTCTTAATACCTTCTTTCTTTTACCATCCACATTTGGTACTTCACAGTCACAGTTTTTCTCTTCTAATTCTTTATATCTGCATTTGATTTTAATCTGGATTTTGATCTGTTTCTTGAAAGATGCATATGAAACTGTTGTTTCTGTAATTTCTAATAGAAGCATCTTAAATGATAAGTTGATCATTTATTCGACATTTCAAATTAGATTCTTAAAGTATACATAAATGATTCACTGCATGCATACAGATGTTTTTAGCTCCGAAGACAACCTCTTTCACCATTCTAATATATTCCATCTTTTAATAATGGAATATTAAATTTCCAGAATGTTTTATTTTTAATTGCTTTTTGGAAATTTATCTCCATTTTCATAAGAGAATCATTAATCCGATAGCAGGTTCAACATTTTTACAATAATTGTAAATACATTTTCTGAAACCAGAAAAATAGTCCTGTTTCGATTGTTTGACCTCATTGCATTTCCTCCATATATGACTATGGATCCATAAATTATCCTCCATCTATACATCGACTATGTTATATTCCGTAGTCTCTGCCATTAGCGTCCAACGTATTGCACATGCTTCAAAAGACAAATGAGTGTTGTAACCTTGTAACCTTTATTGCAGATTATTTTCTTAGTCACATGATTTTTGTCACTGTTAAATATATATTCTTACCATTACGAATTTCTCTCTCTCTCTCTCTCTCTCTCTCTCTCTCTGCATATATATAATTATTTTAGTGATTTATGTCGCTGGTTCAATATATACTGAAATAGGTAAATATTTTGATACATTACATGTCTTGTAATATAAATGTAGTATCTTAAGTGGAGTTACAAAATATGGTGTGTCAAACAATACAACACCCAATTCAAAATAAAATAAACAATAATTTTAACTCTAGAATCATGCAGCTTGTTGGGATTTTTATTACACTGATTCGCATTATAGTGGACAAACAATTTGTGGCAGACATTCTGTGTAATCAATCGCCAATCAAGGTTTAAACACGAGCACACAGTTCTCTCACTGAAGTAAGCTGGTACATCCATGTTACTATTTTACTTGCTTAACACGCTGACAGTCCCCTCTGAAAAGGAAAACCCAGTTTGAACTTCATCCTTCATTTTTAAACTAAAATTGTCTAGGATATAAACAATGCACGCAACATAGACATTTCATTCATCAATTTATTTCTAACTGAATCTTTGCCAGGGGTTTCTAACACTGTTTCGGACCAAACGGGAGTTTCCTTATTGACAGTTATACATCGTAAATATGCATTGGTGAGTCTGTATTTATCACACAACAAGTGTGATAGATTTCGTCATCTTCTGAAAAATTACTTAAATCGCTGTAACTTTAGGAATTAAAGTTAAGGGTTCCACCTTTTTGTTTTGACATTTTTTAAGCACTATGAAAATTAGTCGTTACAAACATTGGATATAGCAGACACAGTTTTTATTATGTATTGTTCTAGAAATCAGAACAGGAGTAGTATCAAACTAAGGGTTTTGCCTCTTTTCTTTCCCTTTGTGGCTCTTCCACCCGTTCTCTCCTTTTACCACCACATATTTAGCCCCTATGTGACCGTCGCCTGTTAATCACTTTTAATTTTGTCCACGGGGAGTGCAAGCATCCCGCAAAATCACACGTGGGTGAGTGTGCCGGTCATGAGGGTCGTATGGATGGAAGTGCTTAAAAGCTATAAATATTCCAAACGCTTCATCAATTTTATTTGAAATAAGTACTCAAACAAGTTCCCTGCAGATGGATAATATTGAAAATGTAGATAAAGAATTTAAATTCTCATTGAATCTTATGAAGCAAAATGGAATATGAAGAAGGTAATTTTAATGTAAATTTTAAGAGAAGAGGGTAATAAGACAACATGAAGTATCCCCACGCTTTGGGATGTATGGTGATACCAATCCGCCTGTACATCCCTCTATCAATAAATCCGTCTCTTCCTAGACCATTAATTGCAAAAATTCACCAAAACCTGCTACACTGTAATAAGTTATCCATGTGACAACCATCAGCATGAGGGGTCAATTGTATCAAAAGTGTAGTCTTAGTGACATTTTTAATGTTTTTTTTTTAATACTAAAACTTATACAAGGAGTCAGAACAGGTGGAAACATAAAAGATGTAAAGGATTTTGGGATAAAACCATAGAGTCATAGAATGGATGCAGGGAATTTTTTTGGACCCAGAAAGGGGTGGAAATAACTAACGAAAAGTTGGGGATTTGCAATGGCGCGACGAGGAAATAGACTTCGTTGCATATTGTTCTAGTATCATTCAGTCTATAACCCAAAATTTAGAATCAGATGTTGTCGCCCCATGTTTAAATTACACTTGGATTAAGAATTGATTTTATCTCTATCTGATGGTCTGTCAGTAAATCATGAGCATGATAAACATGTCAGAAATTGAAACCAGATTCAAATTTAACATATTTTAACTACTTCAGACATAAGTTTTAATAGATGAAATGAAAGAAGCAGAATTGGTTCTGTGTGCGTCAGTAGCCCCGCACCTTCCCACCCCCAGAAAGAAAAGCATTTATTTCTTTAAATAACAATTGAAACGCTTTCTCGAATTCCTTTCCCTCATTATTTTTTGGATTATCAAAAACAATTTAACAGATCGGAAAGAGATATGCCAGTGTGTCAGGCTGATGAGTAGCTTGGAAGTTTTTATTTCTATGCAATGAATCAACCACTAAACTCTTTTACTCTTGTTAGAATTTAGTTTTAAATTATGACAAACGGCGGTTACAATGTGAACGATATATTCACTGTAATACATCACCTCTTCTATGCCAGTCTTTGGAATTGTCTGTTCTTTTTCTGCTTATTAGCTCTTCTTTATGCTCTATCAATTCTCACTGAATCTTATCTAACAAAATTTAATTTGAAGAAGGTCATTCTAATGTAAATTTTGAAAGAAGAGTTAATGCGATGACTTGTTATCTGTCGTCTGTTTTATGTCCGTTTTCACAAGTTTGCTGTATTACTCTCTTAAACTGCTTGGAGGAGATTTGTGAAACTTAGCTACTGTTGAATCCTGAGATCTGATTGGACCTTAATGAAAATGGTATTATTAAGACTTCAAATAAGGCCATCACCGTGACCATCTTGAAGATTTTGTTATCGCATATCCTCCTGAAAATAACGTTGTACTGTCTTGGGGCTTTGACCGAAAACTACTTACTATATGTTGAAGATGGAGAAAATACAGTCATGGCCTCCACTGTGGCCATCTCGAAAATATTGCTAAAGCTACTCTTCCTGTCGTTTTGAAATACGGTGAGGGGGGGGGGGGCGGTCATTAAAAGACTTGTTATGATATATAGATGGTCCTCAACGAAAATGGTACCAATCGGACCCGAAGCATGACTGCAGTGGCGACTGTCTTAAAGTCAATCGTCCTGTTATATTGACGTGAGAGTGTCTCTAAAATATTTCAGTTATTTTCACATGATTATAAATTGTACAAAATAACTTTGTAGGTAACCCAAATTCAATCTGCATAAATGGGTGGAAGGAGAGGATTGAGATCATATGTGGTATAATGTTTAGCTACGAGGACGCATGGATGATAAAGGCTATTTTAGATATTGAATGTAGCCCCAGTACAGGGATGGATAGGTGGATCAAACATGAAAAAGCTCAAGTAGGCAAAGTGATGGCTTCTCTGTATAAATATTTAGTTCCTGCCAGACAATTCTATATCATGACAGGAAGCAAAATCAAACTATTCATGGTATCTACTGAGATATAGCTGACCTCATTTTCAGTGTTTATTCATTGTACCTCGTTTGCGTGAACACGTTATCCAGCATTATTATAACTCTTCCTTCGATATCCGTAAAGAAAAGAATAGAAAGGACTCCACATTTCTAACCTTGGCATCTTCTAGACAACGTTCTACATAACTTAGATACTACAATATAATCATTAACTAAATTGGTTATGGTGGTGAGGTGCTACCTGGTCCCCCGTCTTTTGAAATCATCTGAATGCGAACCGACTGTTTATTTAAAATAGAAAATGCTACATTATTATTTACTAGGCATTATGTATTCCTGAGTCCACTGGTGTCATAGTTTGTCCGTGTGTCTTTTTGAATCCGTCTTATGAAATATTATACAGTTTTTATTGTAGTATTTCCAGTGTTCTCCTCTAATGGTCGAGGAGGTCTCGTACTTTTCCCTATTTTGCTTTTTTATGTATTTTTCTTGGTCTTACAGTTGGCTCAGTGGAAGGATGCGAAACGCCCTAACAATAGGACGACGAGGAATGAACTCTGTCAGATGACACTGTATATACATGTACTTAAGTCTGAAATGTCTTGTAATTTTAATAACTTTCTGAATACCCGTATGTAGTACTACTGATCCTGTGATTTTCAATCCCGACTGTTAACTTTATCGTATCCGTCCACACAGGATTTTAAAACGCAAAAGAATTATTAGTCCAAGATTTATATGTATACACTACTGTAGTGGAAATGTAATCATTTTATCTTAACGGTGCATTGCTGCTCACTGCTGCTTTGAAGCTGTGGTTTGGAGCAGCAAAAGAATCCACCATAGTTTGTACCCATGAATAAATTTAAATTTACAATATTATATGTGTAGATAAACTGTTATGCTTGACCTTTTAACATGCTGACTGTAAATTTTCTCAGAATAATTACACATGCAAAGCACTGCTTATCAATCTATATTGTTTCAAGATTGACTTGCACACTGCATTGATACTTTTTTCATACGGATGTGATTTTGGATTCTGTTCGATCTCTGTGTCAGAACATTTGAAAATTGATTGGGTGGTTGGTAATTAGCATCGTCTTCAAAACAGTATTGGCTATATTATGATGCGGAAATAGGGCCTAAGTGTCTTTCCCAAGGACACAGGGAGACGGCCGTTCTAAGGTACTATCACAACTACGATGCTTCAGTTACTAGTCCGACGCTTAGCCAGCTGAGCCTTTGCAACTCGTGGATAATTAGGAAAGATACGATTTTATCTAACGAAGAATAATTGGAAAGTATCACACTGATGTACTTCAGTTCAGTAATGAGTTCTTATAACATTTTACTTTGTATTTTGACCAGTAAGCTAGCAAATCGAAGCTGTATCAGAATTTAAATGAAAATATTTTAGTATATTTAAAACTACTGTTCTTTAACAGGACTCGTAATAATTATGAATGTAAAATCTCCCAAATCGTTATTTTCATTGGTTTTTAGTATATGTATTCATTTTTAATAAAGTGGACATTAATTCCTTCATTAATGTACCCGCACAATGAAAGTGATGTACATTCAACAGACAACAATCACCCTGCTAGGTTCTGAGAAAATACTGATACGTTTGCAAGTTAGTATTCCCGGTGTCCACTTAACAATTTTGCACACGGCTACCTGCTAGTATGTAGATTTCACTTCTCTCGTGCATGATCAACACTTGAAAGTAGAATCTTGACTCGAAAACTTACGTGATCGACACAAAGCTTCGAAGAGCAGCAATTTCAGTACTGGTATCAAAAAAAGAGGTGGGGTGGGTTGTAGCAAAAGTAAACATAACATAGACGGCATATTCTATGAATGGACGTTTTCTGTGTCCTGAACTGTTCATTTTTTTTTTTTTCTCGTCTTTCAAGCATTTCTGTATTTCAAAGACTTTTTCGAAATATGTGTATAATATTAATATTTTTGTTTTAAACAATTTCATCTTCCTTATCATGCTCTGCTTGTTTTCAAAATGTTATATCATGTTTCAAATACAGAAAGTTTTAGAAAAATATGAAGTCGACAGCCTAAATTGTGTTTTGCATTTAAAAATCAATCGTCTTTGTTTCCATGTGCAATTTTACATGTAGAATGCTGTTTTGATTTCCTTTGGAATTTAATAAAGTTTAAAAAAAAACTATTTTATTGGGTGCTAAGTTCTTTTCTAGTTACATGATTAATGTTCTAATCACCTCCTTCATTTCTCAGAATGTGTTGCTTTGTAACCTGTTTTGAGAGCGACATTTCCAAATGTCACTGTGCAGAAAAGATGTTAGAATGCTCATCATAGCTTTCACCCTGTCAAGAAGAGAATTTTCCACTGAATCTTCATCTTGATACTAGAATCTATGGTCCACAATCCTGCATCTGGATATCAGGTGTATATCAACTCAAGATAACGTGAGTAGGCAATCTGGATATCAGGTGTATATCAACTCAAGATAACGTGAGTGGGCAGGATTACACTGTCGGTTACCACTAGTTTTCTTAAAGCCAGATTTAAGGAAAAGAATGCAATTAAATACTTCGTTTTCTTTTTGGAAAATTAATTTTGAATTCAGTGTACCTAGTTTGAGAGTTTGGGTTTCATTGGATACCGTGTCAATTGTAAAACAATGCTTTTCATTGAATACCAAAGAAAAAGAACATAATGAACATAAAACAGGGACACAATAACATCAGGGAAAAGATAGTTAAAATAAAATAAGAAAATAATATCAACTTGAAACACTAAAAAATATACGTGTGTTAAAGAATACAAATACAAATTCAGACGTTATTATGCATAACACAATTGTACAGAAAACAACTGAAAGTTTCCAGAACAATTAGTAAATGATAATGCTATCTATCACAGTGCATAAACATTAGAATCGTTTTACACATTAGACACGTCTTTTGTTCTTAACCGTTTTAAAGTTTGTGAAGTGGAATGTGTACGTAGTGGGAGGTCATTCATTATCGTGTACCCAGCCCACTTAAAATAATTGCTGTATTCTTTACCATTGTAAACATCCAATTTTGAGTCTAATTTAGTACTCTGAACCAACAATTTAAGTAAAATAAATAAGCAGTTTATTTCTTTACAATACAAAAGGAAAATTCAGAGTCACAGCATTGTGAATTAAATTCCAAATAATCCTAACTGTCCTTTCACAAGTCCAAAATATAGAATGTTTGTGCCAGCATGTCAGGTTTGAATTCTTCGAGAACTTGATCGATTTCATCGGAATAGATCGGTATGTCACCTTCACCGGTGTTGGTGTGTGAAACATGAAACCCCCGGAGTGCTATGCCATATTTTCACAACTCATTAAAAAACCCAAAGGGGTTTATAATAGATTTGTGCTTCAGATTTTGTATAAATGTATTCATCCAGCAAAGGGATATCAGCAGGAAAATAGTAATCACCGAAATGTGGCAACGAACACGAGTTGCAGCAGACATTATGACCATCGATACACTCGGTGGGTTGAGGCATCAATGTCAGTACACTTTCTCCGATATCAGGAAGGAGTCATACTCGTTTGACAAACTTTGATAAGGCTCCACAGATGTGTTGTGTGGGTGGTTAGAGATAATGTCACATTTAAGGAACAGGATGAAATAGACTTGTTTAATCACGGCACTTAGGCGATGTCCAGTGTGTTTACATGGCTCCTGAAGGAGGATGTGAAACTCCAGCCTTTCAGTGAACATCGAAAAGAACGAGTCTTGTGGTGATTTTGTCATGTGCAGTGACCACCTCAAACCCGACGAGATCTAGAGCCTTTTTCTACATACTGTGGGCTTAGGAAATAGTAGTGCAATTTCAAAAACTAGCACCACTCCGCCAGCACGGCTGCCATATTAACAAATTACTGTAATTACATGGATATTCAGATATAGGCTGCCATCTTAACAAATTACTGTAATTACATGGATATTCAGATATAGTTTTGGCGATACTTTTTTAAAATAGATTTTCCTAATCAAAAGATCGCTTATGGGGCCAATATAATACAGTATGGTATGCTCTCGGTAAGGTCGTCGCGGGCCTTCAGGACTCACTGTACTAATTCAGTTCCCATAGTAAACTTATGCAAACACCATAATATTAAAAATTCAATACCTTTAAATTTCTGAATGCTCATGATCAAACCTATTTTTAACAGTACAGATGCATCCTTGATGACAGCTTCTGGGTAGAGAAAAGATTACGAGCCGCGGCAATTTTTGGACCTACATGTGTTTGAAACATGTCCTTTCAATTCCGTACCAAAGATACAGGTGCTAATTTCAGTAATCAGTGTTCCAAACTCAAAACTTCTAAAGGACTGAAATTCCATCAATGAAACAGTGTCTTTTTTCAGTTACAACTAGGATAAGTTCTCAATATATTCTTTTTATTAAAGTTTAACTGTCATTATCAACTAATCCTGGCCATCCAAACCTATATATACTCTATTATACGTTCACCCATTTCAAGACTGGTTCCCATTCTTCCACACCATTAGTACTGTGTGTTCTTCAGAATGGCCGTACCAAGTTTCTAGCCATATTCAGAAGTAAAATCAGAGCACAGTGCCTGGAGATCGCCCATGAACAAGACAAGAAAATGGATGTCAAAATATTTGGTTCTCTATTGTTTACCACACCACTCCCCCTCCACTATTATCGAACGAGAACAACCGTATAAAAGCAAATTCAGCGGCAAAGGTCGTGAACTGCCGTAAATTTTACCTCATGTCTATGGCCTCAACTAACTGACATCTCCGTTAAAGATAGATCTTATTTGCATATGTTTGTAAGGGGTTGGGTTGGGGGAGGGTAAAATCTCTTTGAAAATGACAGTGAGCAAAGCTTTAGCTTGTATCATTCGAATATTTCATAAAATGAAAACATCAAGTTATGGTTGCAGAGAGGATATCTTCAAGGCTACCGGATATGCATATAGTAGTAATGAAGAATTGAGGATCCTGTCTCAGAGACCCCTCGGCCTTACCAAAACATTGTAAGTTAACATTTTTGTCAGCAGCCTTTGTTAGCTCAAAATAATGGCTTTTATACGATAACATATTTTCTGACAAAAAATGTTAACTTACAACGCTTTGGGGCCGAGGTGTCTCCGAGACAGGATACCTCAATCTTCACTACTACTGTACTTATTAGTCAAAATGTTATATTAAACAAATGAAATATATATAATGTCTTATTTTAAACCAATCAGACACGTTGGATTTGATCTAACAAATAGATTTTGTAAAAGATTTAATTCGATCAAAGCAGCGTCAGGTTATACTGGAATAAAATCTAATATAATAAGCGATTGCATTAAAAATGTAGGCTATCATATATCGCCGAAATATGGATCAGTTTGGTTATTCGCGACTGAAAATGATATGAGAATAACGGGTTGGGCAGATGATGTGATGACATTTATCGATAATATGGTTGATATATTATTTGATAAGGATATTTCTAAAGCCATATGTAAACAAGGTTCCACTATCCAGGATCCCCTACCCCTCCAAAACTTTCTATAGTAACATTTTGTTAAAAATATTTTCACTTACCTCTGTTCACGTATAATCCTAAACAGAAATGACAACGAATAAAATTCTAACTGTGTTTTATATATCGTTATTTTGGGGAAATCTATTTCAGTAGGCGTTTTAAGAAAAAACCATTGGAAATTCCTTATCTTTGACCTTGATTTGGAGTGGGCGTTATATTTTAGGAAAATCTATTGCAAATTGACCTGATTTTGGCGTTATATTCTAAAAAGTCCATTGGAAATCCCCTATATTTAACCTGATTTTGACGTCATTTTAGGAAATTCCCCATCTTTAACCTTGATTTAGTTATTATGGGAATTTTGTATGGTCATATGACAGTATAGAAATTCCGTTTGGACACTATGAAAGCAGTTAGAATTTTCCTTTGTGATCATATCTACTACAGTATTACGTTGACGACGAAGGTAAGTGAATGTTGCTAAGAGACATTAATATAATCGATAAGTTTACAAATTCGCATGCTATATAATGCCGTCTAATAATAACTCGAAACTAAGTACATGTCTTGTTTTGAGTCAGAATAATATATAGTTACGTTTCAGCTGCAATTGTGATAGAACTTGGGTCTGTTTATATATATATGTTATGCATAACATTAACTTAGCACAACAAACACGACAACTGTTTGTTACTAAGCTATGCTTGACAGAGTTGTCTCGCTTAATCATCTGATTGTCATAGCCAAAAATACAGTGTAAAAGCAACGTTAAAATCTAAATCACACATATATATGCTATGTTTGATTACTACAAAACTTAGCTGGAACAGAATTAAAACATAGATACAGTTATATTTCTAATCCTATGAAAAGTATGTCCACATTCGCTATTAAGTATAAAATATTTTCGTAATAATATAACAGAAACTTAATTCTGCCAGATACCTTAGGGCGACTTTCGAATAGCTCTTTCATTGCTAATATGCTTAGAAGATATTTGCTACCTTTTGCAAAAACTTTTGACCTGTCCAAGTCTATGATGATTTTTGTATACTGACCTTGGCTTATTGGATCGTGTAAATTTTCATATTTTGATGAAAGCGCATCTCTCAGATTTTCGAGATACGGAAAATACTCGCTATCGTCTGTTCTAATAACAGAAAGTTTGATTCTGTCAAGTTTACTAAAACAAATACCTGAAATTTCATCATTAAATTCAAATGATAATTGTTGGTTATTGACCATTATTTTTTTTATTTTGCTATTAACTCCATCGGCTAATGTTAAATTTTCAAACATTATTTCTGATGTTTAGACAATATTACTTAAATAATGTCCAAGCGAGAGAGTATTAAGTCCGTCTTTGCAATACCTTTTATCATCGAAATTACTTAGTCCACGTTTTATAATTGTATTCGTTTCAAGCTTATGATAATTAGTCCTAATTACATTGGTTTTAATAAAACTGACGCTATTGTTAAGAGCAGCTTTGAAATCCTCAAAATTCATCATCTTTTTCACGTTTCCGCGAGGGATACCTTTAACTTTCTTGGTCAGTTTATTGTCATCTAATATGACAGCATACATTTTGCTTCTTAGTCCAACAAACTCTCTCACAGGTACAAACATAAACTCATCTTTCATTTTTCCAATAACTTTCTTGTTAGAATTATCATGAAATCCACTACAAGTTGGATAATCTGATAAATCGAACAAATCTTTATTATCGTAAATATTCTGATAGACATTATCACATTTTATATTATATACTAACGAGTCAATATCAGTAAATAGCAACTCCGAATCTGGCCACATTTTTTTGTTAAAATTATAATGAAAATCGTACATCAGCCACTTTGATATATCAAGTACAGCTGCACCAACATAGATTGGCTTATTTAACTTTAAATTTGTCTTTCGTCGTTGTATTGCGGCAAGATTTTCATTAAATATTTTCATACTAACAAAACCATCGTCGCTAACTAATTTATTTCTGCGATTGATATCATTAACGATCTCAATCGAAACTCTCCGGCGTATATTTTCCATAGTCTTACCAAACACTGAGTTGTTCATTAACTTGAAAAAGTTTTTCTCAAATTCGGTTTTAGCTACGGCACGACGTTTCGTATTTAAGTCAATATAATCTGCCATCCACCGCGACTGATTAAACTTTAACACACGATGGACTTTTCTCAGAATTAGTCCAGCATCTACTGCTTGCTTTAGATTTTTGTAATGCATGACGTAATTTCTTTTATCTAACAAATTTGGAACTAGCTTGTTAACGATAGAACATTTTGCCGTTGTCATTGCTCGTTGTTCAGGCGATAATAAACTGTAATCAATCGTCATCGACTCTGCGCAAAACGGATAGTCGTTATGTAGATCGTGTAACGAACTGGGATAATCTAGATCAACTTCAACAAAATATGAAATATCTTTCGGAAGATTTTTTTCAGTTTCTTTAAGAAATTGGTTTGGAGTTATCCAATGAAACCCACCGCAAGGCATTGGCTGTGACATGGCCCACCCATACAAATTCACACAATCGAGATAAATAATGTAACTCGACGGAAGATTTTTACCATAACTTTTCAAATATTTATTATTAGCCGCTGCATATTTTTTTGTTATGACGCTAATTCCGCCTCTGATGCCTTTTTCAATAAAGTTAAACATATCGACATCTGTTAAGAGATCTAATTCTATTTTGCTAGTTTTTAGTAGAGCGTCCCAAGACAACCCCGGAGCAGAATAATACCAACAAGGGTCTAATCCGTAATTTGCATGACTAACCTGACGAAAATTCTCGAAAACATCTGCTAGCAATAATACATCAGTTTTTAGATATAAATCGTGATAATCGCCAAATGTTTTACAAGCAAATTTATTCCACATATCTTGTGCATATTTATACTCGTCGTCGCTGATGTTTTCATTTTTGAGCTGCGAGTAAAATTTATCTTTGCTAGGTAGAGAAGTTTCATTAAATCTGCTCCAATCGTCGAGATACTCATAAGGAAAGATACCTTTTTTTTTGTCAGATCGACATAGTTTTCTCCGAAGCAGCTGCGCAGATTATTGACATTACTGCAGCCTTTAACGAGCTCGTCTAATGATCCTGCCATAAATTGCATGCTATCGATAAAGCGTAATTTGCCGAGGGTCACCGACATATACTTTTCAAAATTATTTGGAATACATTTTATCACGTTATTTAGTTTTAGTTTAGCTTTAATGTTTTTATCACCAAAAGCTTCTACAATGATGTGACTGTCATAGCCACGAAAGTTATGTAAAACTACGGGAATAAAATCTGGAGCATGAAATTTCAAATTGCAACTGTTATGAGCTGCTCCGCGATATTGGCCGGTTAAATGACAGTGATCTCGCACCTTGGAGTCCCCCAGAGGTTGTTCGCAAATATGACAATTAACTGCCTCATCAAAGTCGAGTTGTTGTTTAGACGTTATTCTGATCGGAGCTGTTCTAAGTAATCTGTTAGAAATTGTATTAACTTCGTCTATTAAATTTTTTAGTAACCACACGGCAGGATTTTCACCTCTATATAACCTTATCGGAGATGAAAATTTATCGCTGGCGCAACAAACTACTTTATAAGCTACACCACAAGGAATATGCTGTTGTATTTTTCTGGTACTTGATTTGTTCGGATTATTTTCGGCTCCAGCTACGGGAACGAGTAGACACTCGAAATCGGCGTAAATAACAAAAGGAATACTTAGTTTATGATTATAATTTTTAAATTTTAATATTTTTTCTTTTTCGCTAGGCATAGTTATTTTTTGAACGTTGACGCAGTATTTGAGATGCTCTTGCAGTCTTTCATTGTTAGTAAAGCCGTGCAGACATCTGTAACAGAAGTATTTCTTGTTTTTGTTTTTACTGTACTGTCCGCCAACTAATCCGTTAAAGTTTTTTATCCAACAGTAATGTCCTTGAAAAAATAATAAATTTATTGTCTTTTGCGAGGCATTTTCTGAAATATATCTCGGGTAAACATTTTCCTTTTCGTCTAGTCCGAAAACATTTACTGAGATACCGTTTTGCTTTTCGAACTTTGGTATATGATTTTCTGCTACTGGGAAGTTGATGCCATTAAAATTGAATTCGTCTTTGTATGGAAAATACTTGTTGACGCGATCGGAATTTTGTTCTTTGGGAAACATCGCGGAAAGAATAGACCACTGGAAACATTTGTCATCGTTGTTTTTGACATTTATACAGCACTTTTTGTTTTTAATTTTTTGAGGAAGATCGACGTACAAATTGCCGCGAAGTACATTATATTTTGCTGTGTGAAATAAAACTGCTTTTCTCATTTCGAATTTCCAACCTGACCCTGACGAAGTAAATTCTTCTAGTTTTTTGTTTATTTCTTGATGTATTTCATCGGCAACCATAGCAGTGTTTGTTCCAGTTAATATCTTCCTCGATTTAGCTGTTAAATAGGGCTCCGAGATTTCGCTCTCAAAACTTTTTGTTTCAAAAATTACGTCAAGTACATCTTCGACTGCGTGCAACTTTGATAAAATCGTATGATATTGGACTATGAGTTTGATACTTTTATGAGCCGCAAGTTCTCTAGCTATAACGGGTTGTAAAAGATGATATAAATTTGTAGAGCTAAAATTAGCTAATATGGTCTGATCGTCGAGTTTGTAACTGTTATCATAGCCTGAAAATGCCGAAGCAATTTTTTTGGATTTGATAATGCTCTTTTTGGCAATGTCTCGCAATTTCAACATTATATATATATATAGTAATATTGTTTATTTAATTGAAATTTTTTAATTTTTTTTAATTAGATATATAAAAAAACCCTATAGTATAATGACAGAAATCTTGAGATATCTATCAATGACAGCGGAAGAGCAAGAGATGTATCATGTTCACCATAAGTACAACCTATATGCTGGAAATGCATTAGGTTCTGTTATCAATATAGCAACTAAAAAAGCTATTGGTGTATCAATACCGATTGGCATGTTAATTTCAGTAAAAGGCGATAATACAGAAAGAATAGAAATGTTACGAAAAGATTTTATCTATACTTTGTTTTGCGGCGATATTCCAGAAGGACAGCGAGTATACAGAGCAAATAGCGCAGTTTTTGATGATAATATTGAAAATTTAGGATTACAAGATGAATTTCAACCTCACTTAGTGTTTGATCTATATGAAGCAAATGATAAGGGAATTATTAGACATAGAAAAACTAAAAAAGTATTAGGAAACTTAGATAAAGATGGATATTTACTTATAAGAATTAGAGGAATTGAAACAGATTTTATTAATTATAAAGCTCATCGTTTTGTTTATGAAGTTTTTAACGGCAGTATTCCTAATAGTTTAGTTATCGACCATATTAATAAAAATAAAACAGATAATCGTTTGGAAAATTTAGATTTGGTTACGCTAAAAGAAAACATAAGACGTGGAACTGGTGGTAGTGCTAATTTTAAAAATCCAACCAGATTGATTGTTTCAGTAAATATTGAAACTGAAGAAGAAATGAAATTTAAATCAATGACAGCTGCTGCGAAGCACCTTAAAATTAGTACAGCTAGAATAAAAGAAATAGCTGATGGTAAAAGAAGATCAGCAACTTCTATGATAACATTTGATCAGTTTAGTTTTAGATACGATAACTAATAATATTTTCCAACTCATTCCGAGAAAGACAATTATGACCAAATTCCATTATGTCATCGCGATTTAATCGTAACGTCATTATTTTATTTGTATTAAGTTTTATTTTATCTGCCGCTGTTAACAAAAATTTATCATATTCGCCCAATGTTATCATAACGTCAACGAAATGAAATTAGATCCCAGCAAGCAATTTTGAACTGCTTCGGCTAATTCTTTTTTGTTTAGTATATTAACTCGACAATGATATTTTATTTCCATATTATATATTAATTAGATAAAAAGATTGTTATAATAATGAGCTTAATCGAGAGATTAGCTCAACTTTACTCGGAAGATTTTGTTTCAGTTTCTAATGTCACATTAAAAAATATCACCGACGATAGATTTGCTGATTATACTGAAAAAGACATTTTGTATAACAATGACGATGACGAAGATGATGTTGTTGTTAGCAAGAAACATTTAAGTAGACCAACAACTGGTCGATATGATGTTAAGTACCACATTGTCAAAAAAATATTAAAATTTAATTTTAACGTTGCCGAACATCAAATATTTTGGCAGCTTATAAGGCCCTTTCTGAACGTAAAAGTACCGGGACAACAAAGAAACATAAAATACGATTTCATTTTTGTTAAAATATTTAATTTAATGCCAGTCGATGATGCAAGAAAATTACACTTAATTTCTTTATGTAAACCAGTAAAATGTAAGTCAGTACTAATAAAATACGAGCAAATTTATAATAATATTATTCAGTCGATGCAATCGCAGTCGATGCAATCGACTTAGTTGGTACCCAACTATTAAATTTATCGCTATATCCGCGCCATTTAACTAAACTTTTGTTGCCGCGCTTTTTAATAACTTTTTCAATAACAAATATATCTTGTTCTGTTTTTTGAAGTTCTTGTTCGTAAAAACTGCCGGTTATAGGTTCACCTAGCAAATCTTTCAACGAGTATGTAACTGGTATTGTTAAAAGTACTTTATCAACAACAAATACTTCTTCGCTCCAGTTCGGAGTAAATCCTTTTTCAAACGTTTTTTCATCAATGAAATTCTAACTTTATCACCAACTTTAAATTTATGTCTGCGGTACATATTTTCGTTAGCTAGTATTGGATTTGCAATCGCGTCATTTGGTGACATTTTAGTGGTTCGGTGTTTCGTGTTATTATATTCGTCAACAATTTTCTGTAAGTTGTCGATGTATTTATTCGTGTTTTTGGCCGTCAAATACTTATGAATTTTTTCGTTAAGCGTGCGATTAAATCGCTCGACAATGACGCTTTTCCCCTCATTTCCAGTAACGTATTTTTTAATGTTATTTTGTTCCAAAAACTGCTCGAACTTTTTGTTAAAAAACTCTGCTCCGTGATCGGTCCAGATTCTATTCGGCTTTCTTTCTGTAGTAGTTATTATTTGTTTTAGCGCGTCAATCATAGATGTCCCTGTTTTATCAGAAACCGGTACACTAAATGCATGTTTACTAAAAACATCGACAACATTAAAAAGATATCTCTTATTATCGTTAAATTGAGCTAGATTTGACATATCAACTAAATCTATCGCCCAAATATCATCAACGGCATTTGCTACAACTTTACGTCGCGGAAATTTTATTTTTAGGTCTATGTAGCTCGACTGCAAGCGACGTTGTCGCTGGGTCATCATATAAGTCTCTGCCGAGGCCAAGTTTATATTTTGCTCCAATAATACCCTGTACCAGCCTTCGGTCAACACGCTGTCGTATATTTTCTGGTTTCATTTCGCGAAGTTCGTCTAACATTACTTTGTCGCAGCTGTGTCTTGTTTCGCCACTAGGTTGCTCAATATCTCTGTAGCAGATATCATGACGCATTGCTATTGCATCAACTTGATTGTAAGGTTCTTGTCCTGGCAGCAGATTATCGTTTTCGTCAAGTTGCTTATCAAGCGGATTCCACGGGCCAGTATATTTATAGCCTGGCAATGTCCAACCGCCTTTCGGTTTCGGCAGTTTGCCAATTAATTTGTGTATATCTACACCTAATCCAATTATTTCTCTGTTATTGCATTTCTTGCAATATGTAACAATTTTATTTTGCTCGAGACATAAATCTCTATCTGCGTCGCAGTTGCACGTCATTATTTATTTAGTCGTCTACTAAAATAACGTCCCTGACAACGTCAGGCGGGCAGCCCGCTCCGGACTTTGTTGCTGGCAAAAACATACTTTTTCTTTTTCCACAAATTGCGCAAATACTTTTCAGCATTATTCTATTATTCTTCGTTTTTTCCGTTTTTTCGTCTTTATTTTCTGTTTTAGTTTTACATTTGAGACAATATGTTGACATTGTTATATTTGTAATTTAGATAAAATTAATTGCAAGCTTTAGGTAGCTATACAAAATTAATTGCAAGCTTTAGGTAGCTATACAAAATTAATCGCGATCTCGTCATTAGCGTGAGAGGGTTGTTTGTCAAATTGCAAAATAAATTTTAAAAAATCTGGATTTTTGGTCATCTGTTTAATGAACATTATGCAATAATATCCACAAGCGGAAGTTCCAACTGGTTGAATCTGATTAGAAGAATAATTTATTATTTTGTTTTTACTCATATATCGTTTTACTGCATCACTTGGCGGAATTCCGAACGAGTCGAAATAATTGTTATCAAAAACAGCTACCCAATGAGTACCAGACCCGTCATTGAAATCTTGTATATTTATAATACAAGAACCTGGAGACGCTAGCGTCTCTGGCGACGCTGCAATCGCTGCAAGTTCATCTTTGGAATAAACTCCGTAAAAATTTTTTACTTTTTTAAGTTTATCAAGTATATCAAAATTGCTTAACGGGGGCGGCGACTTTATCTTAAGACGTTTTAACGTCTCGTTCCTGGCAGCGGTAGTCCTCGTCCTCGTCCTAACAGACCCGGCAATAGACTTCCCGCCAATCCTGCCAGTAATGGGGCTATTGGAAGAAATCCACCTTGTGTCTTTTTTTCGTCGTCGTTTTTCTTTTCGTCGTTGTCTTTTTTCGCGTCGTCTTTCGTTTAGGCATTATATTTAATCTTTAGACAAAAATTTTCTTTATTCCACTACCTTTAACTGCCTTTTCTGATGCGCCAGAAACGTTGTTGTCTTTGACAACTCTACTATCTTTAACTGCCTTTTCTGTTGCGCCAGATACTGCCCCAGCCGCTGCTGCTATTCCTAGTTTACCTAACACTGGCAAAATTTTAGGCAGTAATGTTTTGGCTATTACTGATAGTGCCGGACCGAAGAAACCGCCGTGTTTTGACATCGCAGTTATTTGTGCAGCGCTTAAATTTAAAACGAAAGGTTTTTTGCGATCGTATTTATTTGCTTGATTTTTGGTTAGCAATAATTTTGTTAAAGTCCCCAAAGCACCTGGGTTGATCTTTAATGAAACCGGCCTCCGCTTCGCAACAGCAGTTGCTAATTTTTTAACTTGACCATCAGTTAAATGTATTTCTTTTATAATATATTTTGTCATCTTATATAACGATTACAGATTAAACTTGTATTGTCATTTTACCTCCAATGGAGTCGATTGTAACAGATCTGTCGCTTAACACTAATGCATATACGTTTAACGCCGCTGCTGGAACGGCTCCGAGCGTCCAAGTGATTTCAATATCAGCTGTGCTGTCCACAGCTCGTTCGCTATGTTTACTAACATCAAAGTAAAATATCGGATATAGTGTACGAAATTCCTCTACTGATATTTGAGTTCCATCTCCAGTATCTTGATATTTCTGCATTGAGTCGAGCAGGTTCATGTAAGGTCTAGTAATGTTTTTATTGGCGTCATCTGCAAAATTGCATTCGATCGCTCGTTCTGGATATTGCTTTGAATTTATTCTGGCATATATTCGTCTAACATCAGCGTTATCAAATATTGCATTATTTTGTTGTTGGTTATTACGTCGAGCTTGTTGCTGGAATACAACAAATAACTGACGCGGTAGCTGTTCACTCGATGTTGTTGTGACTCGCCATGTGTAGTCGGTGGTATTCGGAACTGCTGTTTGATATATTTTATGTTGCTGAAAATGAATTTTATTCGTGCGTTTTTCCAGCATACTATCTAATTCTAATGCTTTAGTAACTGACGGAGTTATTCGTGGCATCCACAGCGCAAGTTTGTTTATGACAAATTGTACATCAGCACCACCAAATCTGAGAAAACAATCATTTCGTTCTGCTCGATCTAAAATAAGCGTATGTTTAACTCCACGAAATACTTTATTATAGTCTCTGCAAAAACCAAATATTGTACTTAGCGGCAACATCATTGTAATTTGACGTGATGCTGCTGTGAGTTCTTTTCGCCTTGCAAAACCTTCATTATAATGTCTATTTCTTACGTTAAGTGATTTGTTAACTAAATTTAGCATTGCATTTCCATCATCACCTGCTACTGGCGCGGTTATACCAAGATTATTACAAGCAGCAACAAGCGAAACTCTTACAGCGTCTGCATTAGCAGCTGCATCTGGTGCGGCTATGCCTAGCTCTTCAGAGTTTTCAATAAGAATAGCTCTCACATTGTTAGCGCTTCCAGCAGCATCAGCTCCAACAATTAATGTTCCTTTTGAAAAAAATTCTCCGGATCCTGCTGCTCCAATTCCAGTATCTTTAAACCACATCATATTAGTTGCGACTGATCTGGAGTAATCGTCGGAAAACGAAACGATATTTAAGATCGTACTTGCAACTTGTAAGTGACTTGAAATATCTTTGACAGTTTGATTGGCCAGCTGATATCGAGCACTTCTAAATAAACACCAACCATTATTTATAAGAGCTAATTCTAAGTTACCTACAATTGCGATAGGTGGATCAGCTGTTGTCATAATCCGACCACGAATTTCTAACATTGCTTTGTGAGGCAGTAGAAATACGTCCTCGTCTCGTGTATTAAATGTTCTAACACCAGTTTTATTAGGTTCGTTAGAATTTTCATCAAGATATTCAACATACTCAAATTCTGTTACTGCGTCGTCTGTGTCATAAGTTTCTGCAAAATCGAGATAATTTTTCACAGACATTTTTTTATTTTATTAGGTTATATAAAATTATTGCGGCGCTGTAACTTTAGATATTAAATTTTGTATAATCTGCTCGCCCTTTGGTGATAAAAGTTTTTTTGTTGTTGTTATCATCGCGCGTTGGGTTTCTTTTGTTGGTGCGATTTCTGAAATAACTTGCTTGATTCGGCTTGCGTCTTAGGTTCGCCTTTTATTTTATCAGATATTTTTTGTCCCACTGCAGTTCCAGCAGCAGATGCAGCTCCAGTTGCAAAAGCTTTACCCGCGTCAAGTGCAATTGGCGCAACTTTACGAGCTAATCCTGGAATATTTTCAACAATTTTAGTAAATATATTTCCGAAAAATCCTCCTACTATTTTTCTTCGATAAACTTTTTTTTGTTTCATTATATCTGAGGTTGTATAATTTTGTTGTCAAATCTTTCACAAATATATGTTTACTGTTGTTCGCCTACGCAACGCGTAGGTGCACGTAATAAGTAACAACTTCGTTATTTAAATCCAACTGTCTTCCAGATTGGTCTGTCAATTGCATATTTACTTCTGTTATTTGATTTTCAACGTTTAGCGGATAATAAAAAATATGCCGCGGAGTAATTTGTATGAGAGACCCTGGTGGAACTTCTGGCGAGAAACTGTATATTGTCTGACCTTTGCTGCCTTTAGCTGAATAAGAACCAGATGCAATCGAGCAATTTACCAATATCGTGTTAACCTCACTTATATTTACTGGAAATTCACCGTCAAACATTATAGGATTTTCATCAGAAGGCTGATATACATAAGGTTTAAATCCAATTAATGATGCAAAACCTTTATCTAAAACAACAGCAAAATAATTTTTTAATGTTATTCTAGCTCGTAATGTATTATAATTCGGTGTTAGCTCAAAATCATCTGCATTATCGCCATGTTTTGTTATAATTTCTTTTATCGTTTTATTCAGATCAGTTATATTATAAGCCCCTTGTGGAATTTTAATATCTACACTTTTCCTAAATACTATAGGATGACTTGGAATTTTTATATGAATTATAAGCGTATCATTGATACTAGTTTTAATGTTTGCCATGGCGTTCCAACAAGTGCATGAAATTAATCCAATTTCGTATTGTTTCTCACGATCTAGTTCTATTGGCGGAATATACTTTACTGAAAAGTTTGCGCTATCTTTATCAGATTGACTAGAGTCGAGTAATAATGTTGCTGACATTTATTATTATATTTTCATAAAATTAAGTCGCCGCGATTAAGTCGCGGTGCAAAGTATCGTATTCGTCAGATGCTAATAAATTTCTCAATCTCAGATTATCAAGTATGTCGATGATTTCATTGTCGATTTCAGCACCAACATTTCCTGCTTCTTTTGATGATATCAATAGCATTAATCTGCCGATCATTTCAGTAACTGATGCGAATATTCTAACGCCTGTTCCTGTTATTTGTTGTTTAAATTTTTCTATAAGTTTTTTAATACGTACTTTATCATAATGTTTAAATAATTTTTCAAAAGTATATCCCTGATCAGCATGTTTTTTATCTCAAAAATCTCTTGCTGCTTTTAAAAAAACTGCAGCGATAATGAAATTTCTTGCTCTTTTAGAAATTTCTTCAATATCTTCTATTGGAGTTGTACTAATTTCTTTATAAGTTCCTCTATCTTTTCCTATGATATTTTTTAATTTTTTAACAAGATCATCGTATTTATCTTCTTTCCAATTATGAATATCATCAACATCAGAAATATCATTTTCTTTCATAAAATTTAAATATTCTTCATCTGTTATTTCGTTTTCTACTCTGTCTTCATACTCTTCACGATATCTTTTATCTGCTGCGATTGATTTTTGTAATTGTTCTTCAGTCATTATAGGAGGTAGTGGTTCATATTCAGTTGCTTCTGATGATTTATCTAATAATTTTGCTTCATTATCTAAGCTATTAAGGTGACTTTTACTAATGTATCCTTCTCCATATATGATATTATTAATAGCTTCAGTATAAAGATCAGCGATAATTCCATATCGATATAATTTAAAATCGTTATAATAATTTCTATTTTCTAAAACTACATTATCCAAATGCTTTTTACTCTCTTCACTTATTTGTTCTAATTTTTTAATTTTTTCATCGGCTTTAAAATCATCTTTATCAATGTGATGTAATCTCACGTTTTTAAATTCACTATATTTATTGTTAAAATCTTTGTATTCGTTGTCTTTTATTTTGCTATTTATATTTTCTAAATCATATTCAAATCTTTTTTTATATTCTTCCTCGCTCCTAAATTCTTGATATTCTAAAACTCTCTCAGTCGGAATTACTGGTGATACTAATCTTTGTTGAAGTTCAAGCGGATTATTTATAAGCCGTTCTATTTCAGCTCGTCTCGCAGCAGGATCAGCTATATTTACAAGCGCTTCAGCTAATCTTCTTTTTTCCGCATCAGATCTCTCAATAATTTTTCCAACAGCTGCTTCTTGTTGTTCTTTAACTAGTCCGAGTAAACCTTTTTCCCGTAGTTGCTTAAGTTCTTCTTCTGATAGTGGTTTAGTTTCAGGTTGTTTTCCAAGTAATGCTTCAGTAATTGGTTTGAGAGCGGTTGCTGCTGTTTCTGCTGCAACAACTTGACCGCGCCGTGCTTGCTGTACTAGCTGTTTAAATTTTGCCTGAGACTGTGCAAGTTTTTTTTAGATTTTCTATATGTTTTCTGTACTTTGCTTGTTTTTCCATTAATTATATACTATTTTCTATAAAAATTATTGTAAATAGTTTTCAATACAACATCGAAACATTTTATTCTTATCATTCGTTAACTTATCGAACAAAAAGAAATCGTATCTATTTGCTGTTGCTTGACGGTACAGTTCAATAAATTTATCTTTTGTTACGTCGCCGCATTGTTCGTTCGCGATATTTCTAACGTCAATATTGTCAAGTCCAGGAAATAATATAAAACAACCAGTATTTCGCCTAATAAATCTGTCGACATTATAATATCCTTGAGCGAGATAAATAGAATTACATTTCTTATTTCGCGACAGTGAAAAATACGATCTGATTTTATTCATTTCCTCATTGTTTAGCGGAATATCATCAAAAACAACTATTTTATGTTCGGACGAATCGAGTTGATTAACTGGAACAAGTTCTTCCGGTTGTTTGATAATAAAGAAATCTTCGCCAGATTCAAGATCGTCACGAAGTTTGTCATTATAATTGTTAAGTAGCTCGTACTTATCTTGCTGCGGATTAATTGTATAAATATAAACGCGATCGTAGTTAAAATTATCTCCGAGAAGTAAATTCATAAGCAAATTTGTTTTGCCCGATCCAGTTCTACCAACTATAAGATAATGACAATCTGGAAGCTCATTGTTATGTTTATGTTTCACCAACCGCTCTGTATCAAAGTTTAATATAGACGATTTTGCCATTATATAATTTTATTGTATATAATTTTGTCAAGCAGTAAATAAATAATGAGTTTTTACTCAAAATTTGGAACAACAGTAGGAGATTCAACAACTGCTCAGCAAGGTGACTTATCTAAGTACGCAACTCTTGATCAGCTCAAAAATGAAATTACTAATTTATTAAATATCACAAGTGTTGATCAAAATGAAGTTGTTATTTTTCAAGATAAAGAAGGACGATTAAAAACGAGTAATATACAACTATCAGATATTCTTGTACGAATTCCCACCGGGGCTGTCAATAATATAGTTACTTTTGCCGATCAGGGTAAAATACAAGATTCAGGCAAGTCCGTTAACGATTATGTTAGGAAAGCTGGCGATGTATTTACCGGCGACATTATTATGTCAAGAAAAAAATTACATATCTGGGAGATCCAATCGCAGATACAGACGCAGCAACAAAAAAATACGTCGATGATCAAGAATCCAAGTACGTGTCAGTGCGCGGTGGTATAATACGTGCATTTCTCGACATGAATAATAATGGTATTAATAATCTCAGAACACCAGAAACAGATTTCGACGCTGCAACGAAGAAATACGTCGACGATAAGGAAATTCCAATAAAAACTTCGTTAACGACTATCAATGACGGGATTGCTACATTTAGAACTGAATATATTAATTATGTACAAACATTTCTAAATTTTCGTAGACATGTAAACAGAGTTATTAATGAATTTTTTGGAACTCCACCAACTGTTATTATTAATCTCGCTGACATTAACATGAAAATCAACGATATTGTTAGTGGAATTCCTAATATCATTGAAAAAACGAATCTAGTAACAAAGTTACTTGCTGGAATGCCTCACAAGCAGATCTTCAACGTAGTATACACAGTAGCATCAGGATTAGGAGTATAGACACTGCAAGATAATAATCTCAAACACACCGCAGAAATTACTGGCGTATACAGGCTGTCTATATTTAGCATAGCAAAATTTAGTATATTTACTACATTTCCATGGCGTCATTCAATCGATACTTTTTCTGGAGTTGTATCCGTTATAATAAATAAAGATACGGAAGAAACATTTCTGCTGGAAGCATCTGATAAAAATTTAACCAGAGCGTTATACTGGTGGTGCTTGGAATTTGTGTGTGAAACTCCTCAATTAGTTACTTAAATGACGAAATAAAATATGTAAACAAATATTATATAATGAAAAAAAATACAGTCGATTTTAATCATATTTCAGAAAACATTCCCAAACAAGATGTTGACGCTCTAATGCAATATTACAGATATTATCATAAAAATCTTTGATGCGTCAAAAAATGTTACAAATACTATGCAAAAATACTGCTAGTGATATCATATCTACCGCTGTTAATGACCGGTTCTGGTATAATTTCAAGTGGCGCATCATTAAATCCGTTTTTGTTAATAATATCCGGCGTTGGTGTTTCTCTTGCAGCAGCTTGTAAAAAAGTTGAACCTCGACTCGCGACTAAAAAAATGCTTGCAAAACAGCAAGTATAACTTATAAAAAAATTACTTGATCAAATTCGATCTTACCTGCGCGGCATAAAATATGATATGGACGATTTAATACGCGTGTTCCGCATTATTGATAGTATGTTAACAGATATTCTACCAATGAGAGTCAGCAAATACGAAAAAGATTATAATAAAAAGTAGATGTTTAATTTTGTGTGGCTTTATCAAATAATATATCAACCATATTATCGATAAATGTCATCACATCATCTGCCCAACCCGTTATTCTCATATCATTTTCAGTCGCGAATAACCAAACTGATCCATATTTCGGCGATATATGATAGCCTACATTTTTAATGCAATCGCTTATTATATTAGATTTTATTCCAGTATAACCTGACGCTGCTTTGATCGAATTAAATCTTTTACAAACTCTATTTGTTAGATCAAATCCAACGTGTCTGATTGGTTTATAATAAGACATTATATATATTTCATTTGTTTAATATAACATTTTGACTAATAAGTACAGTAGTAGTGAAGATTGAGGTATCCTGTCTCGGAGACACCTCGGCCCCAAAGCGTTGTAAGTTAACATTTTTTGTCAGAAAATATGTTATCGTATAAAAGCCATTATTTTGAGCTAACAAAGGCTGCTGACAAAAATGTTAACTTACAACGTTTTGGTAAGGCCGAGGGGTCTCTGAGACAGGATCCTCAATTCTTCATTACTACTACATATTCAGAAGTAAAATCAGAGCACAGTGCCTGGAGATCGCCCATGAACAAGACAAGAATATGGATGTCAAAATATTTGGTTCTCTATTGTTTACCACACCACTCCCCCTCCACTATTATCGAACGAGAACAACCGTATAAAAGCAAATTCAGCGGCAAAGGTCGTGAACTGCCGTAAATTTTACCTCATGTCTATGGCCTCAACTAACTGACATCTCCGTTAAAGATAGATCTTATTTGCATATGTTTGTAAGGGGTTGGGTTGGGGGAGGGTAAAATCTCTTTGAAAATGACAGTGAGCAAAGCTTTAGCTTGTATCATTCGAATATTTCATAAAATGAAAACATCAAGTTATGGTTGCAGAGAGGATATCTTCAAGGCTACCGGATATGCATATCTCAGTTCTATTTACACTCTTCAAGAGTGGATCTAACAGTTTTTATCAAGACTCTTCATAACTGTCATTCATGTACAATCTCCTTAGTCCTAGCTTATGGACAAGATGTTTGCGATAAGTCTGATACACTGGACAGTATACTTCCTCCTCTAGAGCATTATTGGAAAACTTTGTCCTCTAGAGCATTATTAGAAAACATCGTGCTCTGGAGCATTATAATAAAACTTGGTCTTCTAGGGCATTATTATTAAACATGGTCCTCTGGAGCATGATAAGAAAACTTGGTCCTGTAGAGCATTATTATCAAACTTGGTCCTTGCATTATTGGAAAATTTTATCCTCCAGAGCATTATTGGAAACATCGCGCTCTGGAGCATTAAATAAAGCTTGGTCCTCTAGAGCATTACAATTAAACTTTGTCCTTTGGAGAATTATTATCAAACTTGGTCCTCCAGAGCATTGTTGGAAAACTTTGTCCTCTAGAGCATTATAATAAAACTTGGTCGTCTAGAGCATTATAACAAAACTTGGTCGTCTAGAGCATTATAATAAAACTTGGTCCACTAGAGCATTATTATCAAGCTTGGTCCTCTAGAGCATTATTTTTAAACTTGGTCTCTAGAGCATTATTATCAAACTTGGTCCTCTAGAACATTATAACAAAACTTGGTCGTCTAGAGCATTATAATAAAACTTGGTCGTCTAGAGCATTATAATAAAAATTTGTCCTCTAGAGCATTATAATAAAACTTGGTCCTCTAGAGCATTATAATAAAACTTGGACCTCTAGAGCATTATAATAAAACTTGGTCCTCTAAAGCATTATAATAAAACTCTAGAGCATTATAATAAAACTTGCTCCTCTAGAGCATTATTGTAAAACTTGGTCCTCTAGAACATTATAATAAAATTTGGTCCTCTAGAGCATTGTTATCAAACTTGGTCCTATAGAGGATTATAATAAAACTTGGTCCTCTAGAGGATTATAATAAAACTTGGTCCTCTAGAGCATTATAATAAACGTTGGTCCTTTAGAGCATTATTGTAAAACTTTGTCCCCTGTAGTGGAATTATAAAAGTGGCAAAACTTCTCTTTTGAAACCCTTGTATATCTACCAATTTCAGTTTCAAAAGTGTGACATATGATCCACGAGAAGACAATTGCTCTCCTTGATGAACGGCTTTTTTAATATAAAAAAAAATACCGGATAGGTACCTAGAAAAGTGAAACCTAACTTTTGAAAAGACCAAACCACGTAATTTTTAGTACTATCTGCTAGGTGTTCTCTACTTGTTTTCTTTCGGAATAACTCAACGAACTGCCCATGTAGTCTGCACTTTATTGTCACCAATTGAATACTACGTGAATTAAAATTACGGACAATATTGTATTATCTATATAATTCAGCTTATGGCATAGATGTGCTGACTTGGGTATTTTTTTTTTTTTTTTTTTTTTTGCAATGTCCCAAAGACAGATTCTCACTGTAAGCATCATGAAAAATGCTATCTGAAATTGCCTGGTATTTTATTAGCTGATGCATGACATTTAAATACAGAGGATATAGTCCCAATTCAGCAAAAGTATATAAAGTGCTCTTTTCTGGAAATCAATAATCGAATTAATTGTACCCAGGTTACAAGTTAATTTATTCCAATTTTAAAATATATTAATTTTTTATTTGTATCTGTTCAACTGCATCCACGAACTTCTAAGGCATACATGGATATTTTCTTTGATGTACTATATACATTTGAAATTAAGTAAGGAGTTTGCGATAAATTTACTAAAACAGATTTGAAAGTGTGCATGTTTCTAACTTTCAGGTCTGGTAGGTATATACATCCACAACTTGAAGCAAAGTTTGTTTAATATATATTCAACTTCACACTACTGTTAAATGCCACAACGTTTGTATATCTGTGTTCAGTGTTAGTTTCCAGTTGTAACAATCATCCGACAATCGGTTAAGACTATTTTGAAGACCATCCCGGAATGTAGATTGCAATATTACATCGTCTAGGAAAGCATGTGTTTTAAAATTTCCGATCAAGAATGGAAGCATGGCTTCATGTGTTACCAAAATCAAAGATCATTTAGGTAGATGCTAAAGAGCATGGGGTTGCCTATGCAACCCTGTCTAACCATTATAACCGAGGGAATACTAAAACTAAGAATAACTCTGATTGTTATGAATCGATCGAATTATCTGCAACCTGACTGGATATAAAAGGTCACGTAAAACTGATCAAGAATTTTTTTATACATCGGTAAATTCCGCGAACTACGTTTGGTTCCGAGTTTCCTCATCATTTTATGTGAAGCTTATTTATACCAACGTCTTACACCATAATAATATTAAAAACAAGCCCATGTATCCACCTTTATGATTTCCGACCAAAATGTCTAACCCCCTGACTAAAATAACCCATTAAAAGTTAAAACAATGTAATTGCATAGTCATGCCTGCATTCGAACACTCACCCCTTTTGCCAAAGAAAGCATATATCCTTCGGGCTTTATTTACTTTGTGAGTAATTTGGTAAAATTTACACATCGATAAATACTCAACCATGATCATTTAATCCACATTAGTATTTACGTCATAATAAATATCTTGATACACATCAGCTGTCATGATACAGATTTGGCCTTGAATTCCCTCTATATATAACTCATATGGGGTCCATGACCACCAGGTTTTATCAAATGTCTTACTAATACGAATACTCGGGTGGCCTAAGTTGTTAGAGCTGCCTCGCTTGGCGCTGAGCTTTAAGTGGTTAGTATTAGGACTGGTTGGTCTGGTGTCATGTCTGCGGCACGATACTCCGGTGCTAGACATCACTATAAACTGCCACACTGCAGATATCGTGGCGGTATGACTGAAAATCGTTTAAAGTTACGTTAAAACTCCAAATCACACACACACGCACATACACGCACACACACCCTTACTAACATCTATGAAACACACGAAAAGTTTGCTTTTCGTGATTGTACTTGTTTGTCAATGTTTCTCAAAGGAAAGGGTTATCAGCTGTACTGCAGTTGTTTCCTTGGTTTTTTTTCCTCGGAATCCATACAAAATGTCCTCTAAAAGTTCACGTTTTTTTAATAAAAAAAGAGTTACTCTAGAGCTATTATAAACAATATTAATTTGTTCAGGATGCGTGAGAGAGTCGTGGCTCTGTAATTGTCTACTCTGTTTGGATCGCCTTGTTTTGAAGATTGTAGTCGAACAAAATATCCTCCATAAATTTGGGTAAACCCTTATCTGAGTATCGTATTAAAACTTCTGAGTAAAATTTTAAGTCAAGTACCATTTTATTATTTTAAAATCAATACTGCAATGCTTATTTTGCAAGCGATGTACATGACATGTCATTTCTTGAACACACATGGGGTCATTATAGATAGCAGCACTGGAGTTGGAGCTGACATTTTTTTTATTTAATTTGTGAAGCTTAATTTCACATGAGTTAAGAAAATCCTTTTTCCGAGACTATCTATCTTTTCTATTTCATACCCAACTTTATCAGCGTGTGACTAAGTTTACAAATAAAACTGATGTCTTTACAGGACAATGATCTAAGAAATTAATTAGGCTAGACTTTGAAGTGTTTTATAATATTCGGAATATCAGTTACAACATATTAAACGGCGCTGCTTCCGTTGTATTCAAAGCCCCAAATAGCGCAGCTTTCATAAATTTCACCATTCTTCCAATCTAACTAAAGTTTGGAAAGAATAAAATGATTTGCTTAAAGAAAAACAATCTGACATTAACCGTTCTTTGTAATAATCAAGATGTTAAATTTAAACTACCTTTAAATGTTCGGTTTAGAATTAAGAGATGCCACGATCTATAGTTTATATTTATCTTCCAAATTTTAGCTCTGTATCATCCCAATTTGCAGTCACCTCCTTGCAGATTTTATTGGTGAGATTCATACAAGAAAAAAAAAATAGAAAATTTTCTTTCAAAAAATTGCAACATCATAGGCACATTAGATGAGTTAAAATATGAAAATATACGTATTTTGATTTTTTTTTTCAAGTTTGAGAGAGTAAGAGAGTAGATAAAGAAACGACTGGCTATCATAAGAAAGAGAAAATGAAGTTTTTTTGACATTTGAAAATTGTGTTGTGCCATGAAGAAAAAAAAACCAACATGTTTTTCTGCATAAAATGACCCGTGTTTTCCACTACCGTCAGTTCTCTAATTGACTGACCAAAAGGTCACATCGTCAGAGCTGGGAGGCACTGTGTCGTCGCCATTGGTTTAATATGTTCATTGCTGGACCGAGTGGTCCAGGCAGAACCGAATTTCCCAAACGTGTAACTAAACAGAAATCGCTTTTGTTCGATATCCTCCACAAAGTATCGTGTAGAGTTACGAAGTGTGGCAATCGGTTTACACGTTACACAACAAGAAAGTTAAGGAGAATCCATTTCGCTTTGTAAAAGGGATTCAGTGAAGACGGAATAGTGTCTGACTTTAATCACCACTCATCTCATCATCGAAACATGTTATAAGAAGATGACATGTTATAAGAAGATGAAGAAGATGTTAGATTTTGGTTTAGCTTTACACACAAAGAACATCACACAATCAGCCGCAATACTTATCGTGTAGTGTTATCGGAATTCCAAGAGCAGAATGATAAGGTCAAGTGTTGGCTAAACTCTAAGGAACACGCTGGCTATATTCTGCTTATGACGATACAAGTCAAGCAGCAGAGAGGGTGAACAGACCACTTTGCAGAAGAGTCCATTCGCGAAAATAAAGCTTCCTACGAAAAATGAAAATACAAGGTCAATAACGGTAAACCGAAACTTCTAACCGACCGAGGTCTCTAATTGGGTTAGCTCATGTTGTTATTTTATTTTTGACGTTTATATTTTCAAATTTGTATGCATATTCGTTTACCCGTCGGACACACACTGTTGGTCGACACCCCCTGCTGCACCAGTGTGGCTTAATTAAATCATTATTATATCAATAATGGAATCTCATACAGCTAGATTAGCTCGAGAGCGACTAGAGGCAATTGAAAAATATCTTCCTGTCCGTGATTCTGTCAAACAAAAATTACAAGAGCGTCAGGAGTCAGAGGTGGAATGTACAGAAGGTGTAGAACAATTATTTAAACCGGTTACGAAGGCTACCGAAGGAGTTACAGAGGTTACCAAAGGTCTTCTTCCCAC
>JAECUM010017988.1:0-102784 GCA_016617855.1 Megalonaias nervosa | reverse complement strand
CACTAATAATTAATAGGTGCCTGCATCAGAGGATGCAATACAACTTGGTATTAACCTGTGTCAGAACTACTGACATACATTAAACATAATACAAGAGCAGCATTTATGCATTGTCCATCAGATACATTTAGTTTAATACCATTTATCAGTAAATTCTGTGTAAACCACTGATATATACTTTTTTTAGAAAGAAATTTCCAGCTAGCAAACACTTAAATGGCCCGATCTTTCAATCAAAACAGATAGGAAAGTATTTTCATGAGAGTTTCCTTAGTTTCATGAGAGTTTCCTTTATCGAGGCATTATATTTTGACGATTTTTTGCTCATAAAAATGAAATACATTTTACATATTTTGTATCTGAAGAAAATCTGATACAGATTTAAATCAACATAATTATTCAGTGTGTCTTTTAAGTTGGTGAAAATAAAGCAACATGAATTTTGAATAGATAGGCAATAATGGAAATTAAACTGACTACCCAAAATGCTGTTCTGCCTTTTAACTGAAACATATGGGATATTTGTTCTTTAGTCTATCAAAAACAAGTCAACTATTTATGAATGTAGTAAAAAAAATACTTTTATACCAAACGTATGCAATCACTGAAAGTATATATACTTTCTGACAGCATACATTGACATGCCCACTCCCTCCTTGACTTAATTCTAAGTATAATTTAAATACTTGTATTTAAAATATAATATAATATGACAAAATAAACTTCAGATTCAACTGAAAACACACACACACTACATGCTGTATTAGCTTAATAGTAAAGATGCTTAACTAAATGTTCTTGTTTGTGTGTGTGTCTATATATATGTGTGTGTGTGTGTGTGTGTGTGCTTCAGGAATCCCAAAAATTTTAATTTGACCCCCAGTTTTGATACCAAAGTTTATTTTACTTAGTCTGACCCCCAATTCTGATACTAAAGGGATTTTTGACCCTCAGTCTTTCACCCCTAGTGGATACTGTTTTATATATATATATATATATATATATATATATATATATATATATATATATATATATATATCAAAGGAGGGTCCAGCAAAACCTGAGACACTAGCCATGGGCTATTGAGTTCTAGGAATCTTTTTTCATGGCAGACAACTCAATACATATTGTTCTATTATGATGAAACCACATAATTATATAGGATATACATGTATACATATTTATGATCAAAACATAAGACAAATTTGAATTAAAGTCCCTCTAGAAAATGCCAAAGTGAATGTAGAATGTTGATACAAAAACCGTTACATAGTAGTTCAAAATCTGTTGAGACAAAATTCATATTGTCATGACTAAAACTGATATAGTTGCAAGTATACTGTGAAATATATTGATCCAATTAACCAATATGAATTAACAGGGAGGCTATATTCAAAGAATGGTATGCATTCCTTGCCTGTCCAGCCAAAGTCTGAAGTATTGGTTATATCTTCAAACATCTCGTCTCTTCCTGCAAAATAAATGCAATAACTGGAGGCATCCACAACTTCGGGCTTCTTAATCTTTTCCAGGCAGTTTTATCCTTAATTGTCTTACTTCTTCCAAGAAAAGTCTTTCAGCATCATGCTTGCTAGGGCAGTAGAGGTTCTTCAGCAGACTTACATAAACCCCTCCCCCCGGGTCAATGGTTACACTGAGATGCCCAGAGTCTGGTCTTGAGTGGATCTGGAAGAGATTTCTCCTGAAGGTTTCATTTTCAAATATACCTTTCAAACACTTTTTGTGTGAGATCCCATAAAATTTGGGAATAAAGTCATTACCACCCAAGCTGAGACTGCAAGACAGAATCATCGCTATTTCGTCTTCATTATATCTCATTTCAATAGCCCTGATGATCCCTGTGATGTTGTAGATATCGAGCTTACCAGCACTTCTAGGCTTTTTGATGGCGACATAGACAAGATTCTTGAAATTGCCATTGTCTTTTCGAGGCAAATACAATCCAATGGCTAGAATATGTATGGGAATACTCTCAATGTCCCCTGACGATACATAGCAGACAACATTTTCTCCTTCTTTAAGTCCGGTTGCAATATAACAAAGCCAGTCTGCCTGAGCTAGCTCTGCCTCACCTTTCTTTTGCTTGATGTCCAACTCCTCGGAACACACATATCCTTTAATCCAAAATGAGGCGGTACTGGGATAGCAAACTGTTTAAATAGTATCTCCTTGTGATGCTCAGTAGTATCACATGTGCACGGACTGAGATAATACTCACTATCTGTATCTAGAAAGATATCTTTTATGATTGGAAGTTCTCTCACATGACCAGTCAGAAAATTGCTGATCATTTTTTCTCCTTCATGGTTTTAGTAACTGCAGGTTTGGTAATATTTTCTGTACTGATAATCTCACCATCATCTTCTAAGTGGTAGATGTCAGTTTTAATTTCTTTGGTTCTTTTCGCCCTGGACATGGATTTTAGGTCATGTGGAGTGAAAGAATACTTCTCTTCACATATAACAACACGTGATACAAATGGGAATTCTTTCAGCAACCACCTCTAAACTCCGTTTTCTACTTACTGCAGATATTGAAGCCCAGATCTGCCAAATGCTTTAAATTTGACCCCAGCAAGCTCTACTGGGATTGTGGCTGTCCTTTGGGAGATACGAACAAGGACTTTCTTCTCTTCAAGTAGAATTAAGCTTGCGTCCTTCTTTTGATGACCACTTGAATTCCTATATTCTACAATCGAGGAGCCCTACCAACGCATGAAGATCAGGTACCACAGAACATACATGAATTCAAGTCCACACCTTTGCCAGAGTGTGTCTTGGACAGAAAAACGTTGCAAATTGGAAATTATCTCATCAAAAAATACTTGTGTCAACAGAGCTTGTATTCTCTTACTGAGCATGACATGCTAAGTCTTGACAATATTGATGCACCCATGGTTCTAAAACAATGTGTGAAAGTTGGAAAGAGTTTTACCATCACATGTGCAAAATTTAAACCACGGAAGACTGATGTAGCTGCAAAACAAGAAAAAAGAAAGAAAATGCCACTGAAGCTTGAAAATTTCAACGAGCATGTCACATCAGAAATTAATACTTGTCAAGCTGTTACACCTGAGTGCACTAAGGGAAACATTTCAAAGTCCAGAGGTGTACAGACTGCTTTGGTTTCACTTTTGGCTGAGTTTAATATGGATGAAAATAATGAAATTTCACCTAAGGGTGATCATCAAAAGAAGGACGCAAGCTTAATTCTACTTGAAGAAAATCCCCGTTCAGCTTTCTGATTGGTCAAAAGTTTGTTCTTGCCCAATGAATCATCGTGTAACAGAAATTGATGGGAGTGAGCATGCTTGCCAAACATGTCGATTTGAATTTTCGAGTGGGATACGAGTTTGAATAACCATTTGAAAAATCTGTGGCAATGAGAATAGCTTGAATGCAAAGTTGATGGGAACATAGTTGGTCAATCTGTATGAAAACTGAACACCAGGACTAGCATTTTGCTATTTGTGACATGAAGATTTAACAGCTTTACAGTTGCAGCTAATGTGCTAAATATGACAAGGAATTGAACCAGGATTATTTCAAAGTTATATAACTCCAAACTGATTAACTTCCAGAATTTGAGAGACAACATATAGATCACTGGTGGGGAACTGTTGATATTGTTGCCA
The DNA here is from genome assembly GCA_016617855.1 of Megalonaias nervosa. Lineage (NCBI taxonomy): Eukaryota > Metazoa > Mollusca > Bivalvia > Unionida > Unionidae > Megalonaias > Megalonaias nervosa. The sequence continues at coordinate 99,129 of JAECUM010017988.1, read as the reverse complement.
GATACCCATGTCTATGGTCATGTCTTTGCGGAGTTTTCTTGGCCCACAAGTAGAATCGTCCTTCAATATCGTGAGTGGTATTATTGTTTATATTATCAAAATATTCAGGTTGTGTTAGAATTTAGTGTAAAATAAGAGTAATTATATCATCATAAACGTTTGTCATGGCAGCTTATGGAATGAGGACTCATTCAAGCAATCACAACAGCATCGTAGTTGGTACATTCGAACATTGGGTATGGTGACACTGTTTTGAAACCTTCAAGATGAGGACTTGTGGGGTTTTAAACATTGCTGTGTGATTGTGACAGATTTTATGACTTGCAAAACACTGATATATGAAAATCTGTGCATAAGTTAATTTCTGACCTAGGTTGTTTTAAATCATGTTGATGTTTTTCCAGTATTTAGTTTTTACCAAATAAAAATGGTTAATTGTTATAGACTTATTTATCACATAGTTGGTATATTTTTCCTATAGTATGTGCAGTTTCATATTTTTTTATTACCACACATTACCATATCACTTTATGTTATTCTGATTGGGCCAAATAAGCCCATAAATTATTGTGCAATATTCTCTTTACTGATTGATTGCAATTGTGAGAAAACATTTTTAACCCCACCTTTTGAAATTTTTTGTTTTCAATGAACATTTTGGTTGCCATTTTTCGATTCAACTCATGAAAGCAGATTGAGGAAAAATGGTCTCATCTGTTTGAATATGACCAATTTACCCTCACAGGGGTTTGTTATGGCATGAATAATGATATCATCATATAAAAAAAATGGCATAAAAATGCAAGACAAGAACGACAACAAAAACATGATCAAGCAATGTTAAATAAGATTATCTACATTGGTTGGCTCTTTGAATCCCACTGCCAGTTCCAACCCATAATAAAAGTTCTGATCATGCCCACACAAGGTGATCCTCCATCAAGCTCCTTGTTAGGCAGCAAGTACTCTTGCATAATTCACTGTTAGCCTCTCAGTTTCAAGGTACATGTACAACACCCCTATACAAGTACATATTAGCCAATGACTAAGCCTTATAATTCGACATTACATCAGCTTACCACACCACCAGTACCTCCTGTAATGGTCATTATCAGTCAAAGCCCATTGCAAAACTGCCATTTTGTACCTAAAATAACTCATGATCATCAAGTTGTGAATAAACTAAAATTTTATAAATTATAATTTTATACACATCTAAATATACCAAATTGTAAGAGGAATGATTTAATACATGCATTGTAAGAAAATATAGGATACATGAGTATATGTATTCATTCTCTCTCTCATTCACTCTCTTCCTTTCTCTCAAACTATTCATTATTGCCAATATTCTACAACATCAACATCATAACTAAAAATGACATCAATACTTAATTAAAATATTAAAAATATTTGGCTCTTTCTTTGGGGGCTACTCTTGGGCTAGAATCCGAATGTTCAAGACTGATTCCCAATCGATGCTAGGCTGATCCCAGCATTACAGTGTATTCTGGGCTGATCCCAGCTCAAGTAGAACTGGTGCTAGGCTGATCCCAACTTGAGTAGAATCAGTGCTAGGCTGATTCCAGCTCAAGTAAAATCGGTGCTAGGCTGATCCTTTCATTCAAGTGTATTCTGTGCTGATCCCAGCTTAAGGTATGCTATGTGCTAAGCTGATCTCAGCATAATAGTGTATTCTGATGGGCTGATCCCATATTCAAGTTAATCTATGCAAGGCTGATCCCAGCATTATAGTTTATTCTGGGCTGATCCCAGCTCAAGTATAATTGGTGCTAGGCTGATCCCAGCATTAAAGTGTATTCTGGGCTGATCCCAGTTTCCATAGACTGTGCTAGGCTGATCCCAGCTTAAGTAGACTGTGCTGGGCAGATCCCAGTATTCAAGTGTATTCCAAGCTGATCCCAGCTTAAGTAGACAATGTGCTTGGCTGATCCCAGCATACTAGTGTATTCTGGGATGATCCCATCTCAAGGCTGATCCCCACATCAGAGTGTATTCTGGGTTGATCCCAGATTAGTGGAAGAGAGCTAGGCTGATTCCAACATGAAGAAACTATTCTTATATTTTCTTTTTTAAACTGTACAAGAAATGTATTAAATGGACATGACCTTTACATTCTTACTATGGCATATGAGAGAAAATGCCAAATTGTATTTGATTTTAAAATATATCAAATGAGAGCCCCAAAGAGGATACCAGTTTGTTTGTGACAATCCATTTGGAAGGAATGGTGTCCAAAGCAGCTGACACTAAATGTATGTACACAACTGTTCCTGAGCAGAAAGAAGTCTGTTGAATCAAATAACACTTCATGCAGGATACATACCATGAGTTTTGAAAGAATGAAATGTTGACACTGGCATGAGACAGGTCCCTTTTTGAAGATGGTAAGGTGAGTATAAATATAGATTTGTCCATTGGAAATGTCACATCTCAAATCCTCTGGTAGTTGCATGAGGAAATGCTCTGCAATGATCGAACCATGAATTCACATCACAAGAAAAAAAAAATTCCACCAGACACACGCACTGCAGCAACATGTCCACAGCCAGTGAAAAACTCCCTCACGTAACATAGCAGACAACTGCACCACCATCCTGTATGTAATAGGAAGTCTGGGCTTACTATTTGGAATGTTGTTCCTTTTTATCCCAGGAAGTATATACTATAGCCTGTCAGACTCTTGAAAAGGTTTCTGTGACCTGCATGAAAGTAATGAAATCTAATTCCTGCAAGGTACAGCTTAATTGTGGATTACTCATGCGCTACAGCATGGTGTGACAGTATGTGATGAAGTAAATCAGAATATCTTCTGAGTGTACTGGTAAAGTTTAAGCATGAGCAACAATGTCTGACATGGCCAAAAATTCAACAAACACTGGAGGCCAGTTCTGTACACTGACCTAGTATTATTGGACACAGATAAACACCACCAGTCAATTGATGAAACTCGTTAAACAATGTCCAGCTTTTGCGAACCAAGGCTTGCAAAATCTGGACATTATTCAACTTGTTTCATAAATTCAGTATTAAATCATTACCCATTTGGGATCCTCACTATATTAATGGGATAACAGATAATTAGAATATTATCTCTTGTAAGAGTACTGATATGCAGAGTGTGACATTACATATGGTTGGGGTTGGGTGTTCCCAATGTATTTAAACAATTATAGAAGTCCCACCCAGGCTCTATTTTGTTGGAAGTTAAATTTAGTGAAAGATAGATGTACAGCTCCTCGCCCCCAGTCAGCAACGCTGACGGTTAGATGGTTAAATATACAAAAAAGGTTGAAATTCAATGAATAACAATTAATAACAATTCAGTAATCAAATGACTCAAATTTCCAATTACACCCCATGTGCTTGACCCTTTAATAAGCCTATTGCATCACTTGATTTAACAGTGTGAGATTGATTTCCACCTGTCCTTGTATTTCTATGCATCAATTGTATCCTTTCTGTCTCATTTCTCCCAATTCCTTCTCTTCCTCCCCATCCTTTCTCCAAATTCCTTCTCCTCCTCCTCCTCGACTTTCTCTAGACTCCTACTCCTCCTCCTCCACTTCCTTCAGACTCCTCCTCCTCCACTTTCTTCCCACAACTACTTCTCCTCCTCCTCCACTTTCTCCCCCATGACTGCACTTCTGTCAACTTCAACTGTCTTGGCTACAGTGTCAATTCTGTCTCCAGCTCTTGAAGACTTGGGACCCAATGGAACCAGAAGTTCTCTGTCCTCTTAAAAGCTTCCTGTGAAAACACAAGGATGGTACAGTCTTTTTCCTTAGCCCTCTCATCTCACACTACACGCAAACTATCATCAGATAATGACTATTAAATTTCTTCGGTCACACATTCATTCACATCGAGATACCCATACGTTCTTGTATTGTAAAACAAACGTCATAATACAGCATGGTATCAATTACTTCTTATACATACATCAGTAAATTCCATCACATCAGTACATATTTCCAACCCCGTTATACTAAACAATATCACAATAATCAGATGCATTTCTTCTGCCTTGCAACTCATACAAAGTACGCAAATATTCAAATATCCATGCTCTGCTATATGCATACGTCCGTAGTAACTAATCTTACATACTTCAACCATGTTTCCAAATTCACAATTCAGGCATGTGTAAATTCTAACATAATGCATTAATAAATGCACTGGTTTACTATGAAGTAACCTGATAGTGAATTACCAAATCAATTCTGACCACAAGCTAACAATCTACATAATTCCACCACACATCTAATAATTCTCTTGTAAGACTCAAGCCCATTCCTCAAATATGCACATAAATGAAACACTACAAAGGTAATTCTACATACTAAACAATCCTAGTAATTAAGTGTACATACTACAAATAATTACAATTATGATGCCATAATATTCAGCAAAATTGAGCAAATAGCTTACTGACTTTTCGAAGCTTTGTCTTTCCTTAGAATCTACCTCTAAGTTTTCCTGCCAGGTTATGAGTGGCTTCTTTCTCGGAGTAAACCCTATTGATCTGCAATCCTTCCAAGAGAATACTGACTTACCCTTATCATTTGGAAGGTATCATTCTGGCCTGAATTGTAATCATGCCCTCTATCTCAATTTTTGACTGGATATCGCTGTGGACTGATCCAATCAAACTTAGCGGACAATGTCCCTCTTGCTGTTTGTCAATGTGGGGACAGATAAGAACATGCCCTGTTCACCCATGGACTTCTTGGATCCTTGACTAAAACCTTTAGCATATAGGTGTGATAACGGCAAGCCTTTGTTCAGTGACACAAGCGGTCGCCTTCACCAGCTCAAGCTTCCGGTCTCTGGCGGGTCATGGTAACCTTGTGTAAGAGGTCAACACTAACCCTGCAGCAGTCTTTAGAGATCAAACACAAGGCTGCAGTAATATTCCCAAGATAGGTAGATTATAGCTTATACATGACTTTATAGCTGGGGGTTAGCAAACGTGACACAGTCTCTTCTCATTGGCATTCTCTGTCTCCCTGATTAATTATAATGATCATTAATTTGTTAAAAATCATAATATTGATACATTTTCTTTTTTAAATAGAACACCACACACACACACACACACACACACACACACACACACACACACACACACACACACACACACACACACACACACACACACACACACACACACGTGTGTGTGTGCATTTGTATTTGGTGTAAACCGAGGACATGCATCAGATTACACACCAACGTACCGAGGACACGCCTCCAACCAAGGATGTCCTCAGTTGGAAAAATGGTGAAAATCTTGCTTCTATCAACTATTTTATCCTAGAATAATGTAAAATTTTGATTTGTAGGAAGGTCTCCATTTACACGCTTGGTGCTTGTTCTTGATTTTGGAGTGTATCTTTCTTCCAAAGCTGGCGATACACACGCCCGAAACCATGTCCTCAATTGCCCGGCGGAAAACTTGTAGAGTGATGTCCGCTATCAAATTACATGCTGCAAAAACGTTGTATCTCCCTTTTGATCCAAGCGTCAAATACCAACTACTTAGGTAAACTAGAAGAAGAGCTGGTGCATATAACAGTCCCTAGTATTTACTATTAATATTTCATGCATCTGAGACAATTGTGTTGGGAAACTCACGATACATTCATACCATACACGTCCAATACATGCAAATAAATTTACGACATGTACGAAAGAAGTACATCAAAATGCTATTGGAAACACTCATAAATTCATTGTAAAGTTGTACCAAAATTGCCTAATTATCCGACCCATCTGTAAAGTTAAAACGTCCTGTTTATTAAATGTGCTATATCTGCCCCTATTTCATCATTTGCCTACTGAGTGTTCAAACAGGAGAGATCAGATGTGAATCAAGTGAAAAATCCCGTTAAGGTGAGATCGAATTATCACTAACCGAATTTGGAAGTTACATGCACAGAACTTCAGTAAATATATAGTAAGATAAACATATTATATAGAGGTCAAACATTTATTGTCAAGATGATCTGTCCCAAAATGAAATATTTAATTGCAACAATGTGTTTTTCATTATTGCACTCTTAAGACCTGCAACTTCACATGCAAGCAATCATAAACTGTTGAATGCATTCAGTGTTCTTTTAAATGTATATACTTGCTTCAGTTGGTGATTTGATGGCTTTGCTTAACATTTCATGAATTATGTTTGCATCGATAGTTCTGTTGTAAATGAAGTCTTATTAAAACAACACACAAAATGTAAACACAAGGCATCAAACTATATTGTTTTCCCAAATTTAAAGAGGTTTTTAACAATATCCAAAACGCTCAGGATGTTGCCAAATATCTATCAACCGCACATCTGCATGGTTTCTCTTCATCAACTTTCCGTACCGCCAGCAGTTCACGCCGTAGAAACTCTACAACTATCCCCTAACACAGGGAACTATTTTAACTACGCAACCTTAGGCCAGTCAATCCATGGTTTCAAGGCACACTACGCCAGTGCAACTGCTTCACATTTGCCACCATGGCGACATAAACTGTATCTGTCAAGTCCCATCTTGCTTATTCTTTTGTGTAATTTACTGGTCTCCTACTGTAAATACTGCCACTGCAGTCACACCACCAATGTACACCACTAGATTTTAATAGGGGCTATGGTTCTCCAGGGACACTCATGTGGTTTTGACCTAAATTCACTACAAGTGAACCATGGCATCATGGAAACAGACTAACACTTCACTCCGTGACGTTTGCTCCTAGAAATTGGCTAATAATTTCGGGCTCAGGAATATTTCCATTGCACCGAATTCCAATAATCAAACAAGTAATCACACAAATCTAAGAATTCCTTAAACGGGGCGCTATAACCAAATGAGCATACTCCAAAGTTATCAATTTACGCACATTTACAATATAACACTACATGTTTGATACATGAGCATATTAACAATCCCAGTACTGTGCTTCCGTCTAAACACATCTATGAACAGTATGGAATCACCAGCCTGCCACATTGTTATATGAAGTAACAATTAAAGACTGATGCCTTACTTAGAGCCGGGATAATCATAATATGATCGGCCTGTTATTCTGGAAACGGTTAAAGATATTTCTGAGATGAAATAAACGAACCACAGTTATGTCTGAGTGTACACCAACCCTCTTAGTCTGAACAGTTCATGTACGGCTTATTAATGTTTCTCTTCATTGTCATTTCGCAAGACAATGGGTGTCACAGCTGGCCATGACGTCACATTGTCTACAGTTTCCATGTTGTGGTCAATAGTTATGTGTGTCCTTAATTTGCATGGATTATGCAGAATATTTGTGTAAATGTGTGCATCCTCGCTTGCATTGCTAAATTTCATATTCCTTAGATAATACAGTTCCCTCCTTGATACATCACCATTTGCTATTAATTTACTGCCTCAGACTGTATTTCTTTTTTATCTAAGATTGCCAGAACAAATGTCCTCGGTACACAGTTCCATACACGAGTCCTTGATATCCACCAAATACGAGAGAGAGAGTGTGTGTGTGTGTGTGTGTGTGTGTGTGTGTGTGTGTGTGTGTGTGTGTGTGTGTGTGTGTGTGTGTGTGTGTGTGTGTGTGTGTGTGTGTGTGTGTGTGTGTGTGTGAAATCTTGAAATTCTAATGGCTCTTGCCTGAAATTGTTTACCAAAAATGAATGTCATAACCAATATATTTGTCACATTTAATATAAAAATATTCACAGGATCTATAGCAAGTTGTCACAAGAAAGAAAACATTGCTATACCTAATTATACAAATTTTCTGACACTTAAAGTAACAGAGGTATCTGAAACACTAATTGATGACATCTATACTAAAAATGCTGACAGTATCATAGAAGTTGAAGTTATCCAATATTCTATAAGTGATCATTATCCTATATGCTGTGCATGAAATCAAAAAAGCAAACTTTATTATCATCACAAATATATCAGGTATCGTATAATGAAAAGATTTAGTTCACAAATATTCCCTGAAGAACTGAAAGATATCCCTTGATCAGTACTTGAATCTTTTGATGACAAATCAGATGCTCTTGTTATCTGGATAGATAATGTTTACTGACAGCCTGAACACTCATGTTCCTATTAATTTCAAGAGAGTCAAGCAACAAATCAGCCAAATTGGATTACAGGTTATAGATTAAATTTTGTTAAGACAAGGGATAGCTAGATTTCATAAATTAAAAGATAATGACAATTATAGATTATGAAGAAACGGAGTCAAGTCATTGATTCAAAATGCAAGGAAAAAAAACTTACTATTCCACTGAAATATGAAATAGAATTACAGAAAAGAACAGAAAAAAAAAACCTTCAATAACTTGAGGGGAAAATCTGTCAATAACCTGAAATTTATATGTATTGGTGATGAAATGGTGATATTCAGCAAGGACATCTTGAAATTGCAAATGCACTCAAGGATTACTTTGTGAATATAAACAAAAGACCTGTGGATCTCACAGCTCATAAAAGATTCTCCAGCGATGAATTAAATCAGCATATTTCTTCGAAAGTTAGCAAAGAAGAGTGCTTCAGAATACCTAAAATAAGTCTTGAATTTATTTTAAATGAATTCAACAAACTTGATGTCAGAACAGCTACAGGTCTAGGTAATATAAGTGCTAAATTCCTAAAACCTTCATCTCAATTGATTGCACCTTCACTTTAATGTATATCTTTATTATATGTATTTCCACAGGTATTTTTCCAAATGGGCTAAAACTGGCAAAAATCACTCCAATACATAAAGAGAGAAAAATCTTTCTGATATGAATCACTATAGACCTATATCAGTTTTATCACCACTTTCAAAGATATTAGAAAAACATGTTTGTAATTAATTTAGAAACTACCTGGAATTGTTTAATTTACAACATTCATGACAATCAGGCTTCTGTGAAGGGCATTCTTGCCAGACTACACCAACCAGAATGGTGGATGATTCATTAACAGCAATATCAAGGTAACCTTGCAAGCACAATGTTTCTTGACCTTACAAAGGCTCTTGACCTTGTAAATCACAAAATCCTGCTGGAAAAGCTTGGTATATATTAAGTTAACAATGAAAACTTAACTTAGTTCCAGATCTGTCTTGAAGGGAGACAACAACAAGTTTCTGTTTTAAATGGACTGTCAGATAAGAAACTGATACAGTCAGGGGTTCCACAAGGATGAGTTCTTGGACAATTACTCTTTCTGCTGTACATCAATGATTTACCATATCACATTGAGCTGTCCACCACCTTGTTACAGATGACACAACTGTGAAGGATACCCCCACTGTGGGAATTGGTTGTGCGGGATTGGGGGTGGGGTGCTCCCAGTATTTTATTTAAATTATGGTAGAAGTCACACCCAGGCTCAGTTTTGGTTGGAAGTTGAATTAGTGAAAGTTAGATGTACAGCTCCGAGCCCGCAGTCAGCAATGCTGATAGTTAAATGATTAAATATAGAAAAAGGGGTGAAATTCAATGAATAACAGTTTAATAAAATTCAGTAGTCAAATAATTCAAATTTCCCAAGTACACTCCTTCCGCTCGACCCTTTAATAGCCTATCGCATCACTTGATTCGTAATGTGAGAGATTTCCACCTGTCCTTGTGTTCTACTCATCTGTGTATTCTTCTCTCCTGTCTCCTAATTTCTTCTCTTCCTCCCTGACTTCCTCCAAATTCCTTCTCCTCCTCCTCCTTGACTTCTCTACTCTACACTCCTTCTCCTCCTCCTCTATTTCCTCCTCCAGACTACTTTTCCTCCTCCTCCACCTTCTATCCACCTTCTCTCCACCGACTAGACTTTTGTCGACTCCGACTGTTCTTCTAGTCTCACTTCCGTCTCCCCTCTTGGAGACTCAGGACTCGACTGAACCATAAGTTCTGTCCCCTAAAAACTTCCTTTTCGAAGCTTTTCTTCTCTTAGAATCTAAGTTTTACCGCCAAATTACGAGTGGCTTCCCAGAGTAACCCTATTTCTTACAAATCTGTCTAGGCATAACTAACCCTTGCTCAGAAATCTTCCCAGGAGAAAATGACTTTCTGCTTGTGAGTTATGAAGTTATAATTTGGATCTAAGTTGTATTCACACTCTCTATCTTAATTCCAATTGGATGTCACTGTGGACTGATTCACTCAAACTTAGCGGACAATCTCGCTGTCTTTCCAAGTGGGGACAGATGAGAACATGCCCCATTCACCTAGTGGGCTTCCTTTGATCTCTGAACAAATACTTAACACTGAGGTGTGAATGCTACAAGCTTTTGTCTAGCTGGCTGAACTATAGCCTGGTTGGCAGTCACGGTAACCTTGCATAAGGGATTAACACTAGCCTGCAGCAATGTTTAGACATCAAATGCTGTAATACCATGGTTTATACACTTTTAGTTAGCTGGCTGAGCGAACGTGACAACAACATTATATAACATTGGATCAATAGACCATAAGATTAGCACTAAATTAAATAAAGATTTGGTAAAAATAAATAACTGATGTGAGCACAATGGTGTGAAGATCATGCAGCCAGGGTTTGATAAGACCAGGAGATAAGCTTGCAAACCTTTTGTTTTTGTGGCAATAGAGAGATTAAAAAAGTAGGAAAAATATATAAATCAAGCGAAAACTGAGAAAACTTGCAAGTAGCTTCCCTTGGGTCATTGGTTTTCCCAGGTTCTTCCTCTACTGTTTATACTTCATGACTGCCATGCATAGCCTATCATCAGTGCTGAAAAATGGTGTTAACTCTTTAAACCAGAAACATTGAAACTAGACCCAGTCACCAGAGTGTTAATTGGTATTATTTGATAGTTTTTTCTCAATAATTATGTTATGTTTAATTGTATTTTGGACTTGTCCAAAATCAAGTTCATGTTGTTCCTGACTTAAGGGACACTGATGTTGCTTTTATTTTCTAAACAAATAATATAGTTAAAATTGCACTATGAGGGTTGGTTAAATATTAAGATCATTATCAGTTGAAGTAAACATATTTATTTGGGTTTGGGTCATGGTTATTGGAATTTTCCCATAAAATACCTATCCTACCTGATGTTTACTACATTCTTTGTTATAATTTTAGTAACAGATTTTATCTCATAAATAACTTGGAATGTTCTAGAATGGAAAATTCTACTATGTAGACAGTATTTTCAGAAAATGCTAATTGTGACCTAGGTCAGATAGAGGACTTTATAATCTTTGTCTAAAAATTATTTGTTCTTGCTTTGACATCTTGTGGTAGAATCATTTGTATTGTTCGAGTCCAGATTTAGATTTGGGTGGAATTATTGATTCAGATTATTATTCTCTGGAAATACAAAGTGCTTTTTAATAATATTTTTGGTCAGAAACATTAACTTGGAATTATAGTGAATTCAGACAAAGACATCTTGGATTATATTATTGTGATTCATCAAAGACTGCTGGCACATCTTCCCATAACAGGCTACTAAAGGCACACCAACACATTCAGCATTGGATTTTATTTCAAACACCATGGGAATTTAATTAGAACTTTATTCATTAGGACTGGTGATAGAACATTTTGAACTATTTGGGGTTTAGTTCACAATATTGTAAGTTCTTCTTAAATTTTCACTTTGTATTCTTGGGAAATAAATTATTTTTGGAATTTTACAAAACGTTTTGCTTTTGGCTCTTTTCTATTACTCTGTTTAAGACCATAGAATCATAATATTACCTTTGAATTAAACTTTAGTCAGCAGCATCATTTCTGATTCTGTGACAAAGAAATGGTCTGTTAACATAAAAATCTCATTATAAAGAAAATATTACTGTTGAATTATATTGGGATTCTAGAACATGGTTCATGTTTTTGTATGACTTGGTAAATAGAAAGTGCAGCTAGTGCTATTTGAGATGTAATTTTCTCATCTAAATTTTAGATGAAAAATTCACTTTGCTAATTAAGTGAGTTTATTCACAGCCAACACAAAAGGGAAAGAATATAAACAGAAAGTGTCTTTTTAGGTCAGAAGTTCAAATATAAGGAATAATTTTGGAGTTTAATCCTACTTGAAAATATGCTGTGGATCTTTCCCAATGAGATCAACCTGGCATTTCTTCCTGTATAAGGTCTCTGAAATTTGTTGTTTTCAGAAAGACAAACTGAGATAAATTCAGTACATAATTTATGACTATAGACACAGACGTAACTCTAGAAAATGATAATAGTAAGTCAGTGGCAGCATACTACCAATATAGTTGATTATGACATCATGTGGAAAGGGTATACATCAGCCAACAAGTGAAAGCTCGACCAATGGGCTTATATCTCCACATTGAGTGGTGATCTAGCCTGTGGTCAGTGAAGTATAAACTTTTAACTTAATTCTTGTAGTGCATGCTTATTTTGATGTGACTTTGATTCCTGGAAAATATTCCTGTCCGTTTATCATAAAAGAAAACACTAAGATTGACACAAATTATTTTTAGCAAAGGAAAGTCAGTTTTTTTAGGAGAGATTGTATGCATAGCATAAGAGCTTGAGAGTGAGAGAAATTCTTTAAAAGTCTACAACATTTTTCTTCATGGTATCCATACATATGCACTATGCTGGAAAACAAAAAGAATAACTTTTTCATCAAGTGTTGAACTAAAACAAATTGACCAGCATGATTGTGCTATAAATCATATTACCCCCAAACAATTTATGAATGTAAAGTGTGACATCATCATCATATTTTCTGGTAATGACCATTTGGTGGAAAAATATAAATGCACAAGAAGACACTTGATATTAAAACTTCTTCTTTTTTCAGTCATAAGAATGATAGAAGCAAGACATCCCAATCAGTTGCTGAGGTTTTCATGGGTTACCATGCAGACACCTGCTCATCCATTATCCTGCATGTTTCCAAGAAACTTGGAGAACAGAATGCAGAAGTTGGCACAAAAAAGGTATTTTATGGCTTACATTGGCAAGTGAAAAGTTCATGAAATTAAACACTGTTCCCATCTATTTTGACAGCACTAACCTTGTTTTTCCTTCCATTTTCACTACGTCAATCTTTCTATCCATAATACCTATGTTAGCTCACCTGGTCATCAGGCTAGATAAGTTTGTATGGTCCTGCACTATTGTCTATTATCTCTCATGGATCCTTTAACAATTACTATTTTAAATGTCTTTTCAGTTTTGAGTAAATTTAATACAGCATTCTGGCATCAGGGGCATTCAGTTTCAAGTAAATAATTCTTGAGCTGCCATCAAATATAGCTGCCATTACTAAATATACAAAAACCTTGAACCACTTTTAAAAAAATGGAAAAGAATTTGACCAAATTTAACAGAAAGTATCCTTTCATGAAGACTTTTTAGTTCATACTCAGGATACCAATCCACCATTAAATATGGCCACTAGGGCTGTGTTTCTACAGCTTAATTTTGGAATAATATGTATCACAAAACAACCATTTAGCATGATTACTGTACAATTTTTCTTGTTTTGGACTGTCTTGATCCATATTAAACTTAAGTAATGGTAATGACATGGGATTGTTGATGATGTCAGAGCCATGTTATCTTTTTAAATATGTGTTAACTGTGTGTTCCTATTTAGTTGTTCCAGCAAAGGCAACTACTTAAGTGTACTTTGATATCTTCTGACCTATGTGAAGTGCAATAAAAGAGTTTAAGCTTTTGCTTCTCCAGCATCCAGCATTCATTAGTAATTGCTCTTCTCAAAATTGCTAGATCAATTTCAACCAAACTGTCATTGAGCATCTTGGCATATAGACCTTTCACATTTGTACAAAGAATGGCAGTCCACATCAAATATGGCTGCCATTAAAAAAAAAAAAAAAACCTTGAAATGACTTTTCCAAGACCGCTGAACAGAATTTGATCAAATTTGATAAGCATCCTGGCCTGGCAGCCGTTACCAAAAATAGAAAACCTTTCTGTCATTCTTAAACAATTAATATTTTCAACGTTAAAAAAGACACAGAACCATTTTCAGCCACATCTAACATAGAGCATCTCATTAAATGTGGCTGCTGTTACTAAAAATAAAAAAAAACATTTGAACAACTTCTCAAAAACTGCAGATCAAAATTTGATCAAATTGGACAAAGGATCCTGACATGGAGACATTAATAGTTTGTGCAAATCATGCTGATCCACCATTAATAGCTGTCATTTAGGTTGCAACCTAGGTTTTCAGTTTAGACACCTCAGTCCTTACATCAACTTGTTTGACATTTGAAAAGTAGGATTAAATAGGACAAGGTACAATAAGGGCCAATTTTTGACCCAAAATTAGTTATAAATTAAATTGTTTGTAGAAGTATTTGTGATGGATATTCCATATCCTCTACATATCAGCGGCAACATACGTGCACATGGTATGATGAAAGTGTGAAATTAGCAGTTGATTTTGTTCCAAAGTAGGCCTGTGTTCAATCAGAACTCAAATTTTGCCAGATTTCTGCCTCTTTGAAGTCCAGAAAAACTAACTGTATTCAAGAACATGTTTGAAATGTGAACAGAAGACACTTTTTTTGACCATCTAACTCGTAAGCAAATGTTATACATTATCTCATTTGCATTCACCACCAATGAGCAGAAAACAAGAAGGCAAAAGGCATAACTTAGACCAGCAGCCATTATCGATGCCATACAATTTTAGGGTGTCACTTGACAGTAACACAAATGGCCATTTTATGTTTCTTTTACCTTTTGCTTCCCATATAAATATCTAACCCTCTTACCTGTGCCTCCCATATGATGTTCACAACGTCATACTCTTGCTCCCCATAAAAAAAACACCCACATAAACTGTAAGGCAACGTCATCTTCAGAAAATGACATTCTCGCATTGCTGGAAGGGCCTCAATATAACCTAATCATTTCCACCACAGTTAGCATATGTTATCAATGTCGGATTACCGTAAGTTATTATCTGTCTTCCTTTCGTGATAAAAACAACTACCAATGCACAAGTTGCTTTGTTTTAAACACAGCAACTTGTGCTTCGAAACTTTAAACATCACTATATAAAAACCAATATGTATTTAATCATCAAACTTGGTGACATTATTTTTGAAATTATTTCACTAAACGTTTTCACTGCCATGTATGCGTTATATTCTTTGTAATATCATTTTGAAGTCATAAGTGAACCTGACAAGAGGCAAAAACGAAATAACGGTGGACATCGCAGTATCTAGGCAGTACCTGTTCATTGGACTGGCCGTAATTGTAATTCTTTTGGCACATACATTAAGGAATATATAAAATTCATAATAAACATGATATAAACATTCTGTGACTAAATATTCAGGTATTTAAAAAAAATAACAGTCCCGAAATATTTTACACAATACGATGTTGGATAAATCAAAGTGGTAATAAGGTCAAGGTTGATTTCTTATATCACTCATTTTGTGATAATAGCATAACATAGCCAAACAAATCATATCTAACAAATAGAAAATAATATTACCAGTAAATTCTAATTATTATAACCGATAATTTTCAATATATTTTTTTAACAAAACATGTGTGGTCATATTAAGAAAATCCCTGTTTCTAAAAATAGATGCACCCACATGGCATGCGTGGTGCCATTTTACTCTTGGCTGTAGTGTGATTCAGTTGGAAATAGGACTCTATTTCATGCAAGGCTGGACTTTATTCATTTCATCATGGATGAAATACTCAGGTACTGTTTTGTCGTTAATAATGAAATTAAGCACCAGAGTTTTGAGGTTATTATATCTTTGGAGCTTGAAATTATTTGTACTTTACGTGTTACTAAGATTCCATATTTTTCAAGTGCAATTCAATTCACTTCACACACTTCACAAAAACATATTTTATCAAGTTATTCATTCACTTGGCTTGCTTTCCATACAAGGTCTTATTAAAGATTATTAAAAATATTTCATAGTGAGTTCTTGTTATTTGTCATCAGTGATGTGGTTAAGGATATGTAAATCTATCTAGTAGGCCTATACATTTGTATATAAGAAGAAAAAAAAAGATCTTACCTAATGATGTTTCATTTCATTGAAGAGCTGATCTCGGATATAAATATCAACTACTTAGCAAATAACTTGTTCTCAGACTTTCCTGTTGAGGAACATAACAAACAAACATGACAATAAAAAATAAAATATCTACAGTTGAATTGGAGCACATCACAGCTACTCTACAGTGAACATGCTTTGATGAAACTGGCTGTGACATTCTATGCAGCATAGATGGACGTTGCAAATGACAGCCAAATTTGGTTTCTTTACGTCTCTTTTCTCCATGCTTGGTACAGTATTTGCAGGTGGATTTTTTCCTTTTAAGTGTCTGCAGTGTGTGTGTCTTAATATTGTCCTGTGTCACTGGGGCTACAGATTTTTTATGCATGGCAACCTTCCTGCACTTGAAACTTTCTATTAGCTGCTTCGCCAAATTAATTCGAAAATCTAACTGTCTGAATCGTTTTCTTCTTTCCTGACTCTCAGGATGATTCTGAACCATTGTTATAAAACCATTGATTATGCATATATTTATAATGAAATGAAACATATATCGCCACCATTTCTTTGATGATCGTCCAACCAGATATTTGGACCTGAGTTGGTCACATATGTCAACCCCTCTGTAATACTGTTGATAATTTTTGACTGTTCTTGGACAGTTGACCATCTTTCTGTTTCTGGTTAGCACTATCAATGATGGTTGGATCTGCCGCTGTGGATAGAACTATGACTGGTTTCTTGTCCATCCACAGTGTGGCTGTCAGGTTTCCATCCTGTCTGATTAAATGGTCACCTTGCTCCATATATGGTGGATATTTAAATTCCTCTGGGAAGCCTTTATGGTTTTTCCTCATTGTGCCACAGGCATATATACCATGTCTCAATAAACTTCGTACCAGTCAAACGGATGTAAAAAAGTTATCAAAATATACATGATAAAATTTTCCTCTCAAAGGCATAGTAAGCTTTTGCACAACTCGATATCCAAGACCCTTCATGTTCTCATTCACTTCATCTGTATCTTCCTTCCCCTGGTAAAACTCAAACTGGTGACAGAAACCAGACAAACTATCACAGCGCATCCATACTTTCAGGCCCCACTTGATTGGCTTTGAAGGAAGGTACTGCTTGGCCTTTTGTCATCCCTTGAATACAATCATACCTGTAAAGTGCATTATCTTGATAGATCATTTAATGAACTATTGAATGAAATTTTAATCAAAACTTGAAACAGGATCAGTGAATGAAAAGTTAATTTTTTTATTTTTATTATTATGAAAAGGTATGCAATTAATTTCAGATATTCATGAGTCTAATGTTTTTTTTTTTATGTATGGAGATGTGATAGATTGGAGCTGTGTGGTAATGGATATCTAATGTATGTTTTTGCGTGTATATGATATGCACACATGAGTGGTTCATATTGGACATAAAATTTAAATCAAGAATATATTATAGGTTTTTTTTATTTTTATTTTTTAAATTATCACATTAATGTAAAGATGAAAGACAATAAAACATGCTTGCTTGTATGTATGTGTATTTCTTTTATGATCTCTATATGTGAGGGTGCGTCTACTGTGCATTTTACTGCTGGAAAGAAATACATTATTTGTAATGAATGTAGAATTGTATAAAAACCTTCATCACTGGTTTGATGTTGACGAGGCCTGTATGTCTTCTCAATGTTGGCCAGAACTTCATCCGGTATTGGATGTATTTTGTGAAGTTTGTCATGGTTAGGGTGATCAGCAGGAAAATCTGTGTTGTCATCATTTAGGTGTAGGTACTGGAGGAGTTTTTCAAACCTTCTGCATGGCATTACATTTTTGATTCCTTCATTGGATAGAAATTTGTCATTTGACCAATAAAAGCTATAGCCAGGAGCTTTATTATCCCCATGAAGATCAATATGCTAAGAAAGGCAGACATCTCAGGCACACTGGTCTCTGTCCAGTTTCCATCACTGATTTCATGATCCACATGTTGTTTAGCTGCAAATTTATTTGTTTCACTTAACAATCTTTTCAAAAAGTCCAGCTGGAAAATATAATTGGAAATAGTCTAGTTCTGGTGCTGTTTCCTGCAAATTATGTGATGGTCCTGACTGTTGAGTAAATGGACTTGTGTCAATATCTTGCACGTCTGCAAACCAATTTGGCTGATCATCATCAGTGTCACTCGAGTCTGATGACATTTCAATGTCGATATCTGACGACAGAATTTCAGATCCTTTGTCATTAAAGGCATCATTGTTTATAAAATCTGGTATTTCATCAGAACTGAATCCAGACAAATCATTTTCACTTCCAGACAAATCACTGTAATCAACAGACAAGGACGACATTGCCATGACGAAATCAGGGAATTCCCTTTGTAAATACCAAATTTCACTTCCGGTATCGTCTGTTATACAATGTGATTGAAACTTTGCATATTGAAATTAATGGAAGAAATTAACAACAAAAACGTTATTGATTTTGTTATTTTATTTCAAATGCCTCGCAATTATGGAAAATTTCGTGTTTTAAACACGTTAAAGTCGCATTATACATTACAAATGTATGGAAGAAGACTTGCCGTAATTTGCCACGCTTTCTATGAATGTGATTTTCCACATAAAGAACATAATGACATTATTAATTTATACTATTAATGTAAACTTCTGCATCATTTTTGGAAAAATTACGTTGATAAGTAACTTACATATGTTGAAAAGGCCACAATATTTACATCGAATTGAAGTATTGCAATCGGCTAATGGCGCCATTTTGGATATGGCCGTGGAAACCCTCCCTACGTATAATTGATTGGTTAAATTTAAATTTATACGTTCTAATGTTAGGAATTACGTCATTAAAATCAAATGTTAGTAAAGATGATTTATTATTTTTGACCAGCGTTGGGTTACCTCCTGGTGAATCAACATTTAACTGGAAGATGTAGTATATTCGTAGTAGATACTGTGTAAAGTGTAGAAAAGCATAGATGGGGGGCAAAGGTAAAAGTGTAGTTAGGTGTAGACGGGGGGGGGGGTGGGGGGGGGCAAAGGTAAAGGCATAGAAAAGCGTACCTGGGTGTAAAGGGTTAAACAAAATTGACATTCAAATGGTTGATTGATATGGGAGATTGTATTTTTGTTCCTTCTGTTTTGGTTGCATTTTGAGATATTCTTTATTGAAAATAATAATCAGAATATATGAATCAGAAGCAGCTAAATATAAAAGAGGCATATTGAGGGATGATGTTAAAAAAGAAGCAGCCCAATATAATATTTTTGACTAAAATGGTCCGTTAAAATAGAATAATGGTAAAAAATAAAATTTCTGTGTATTTTTTTTTTTTATTACCTGATCTTAGTAAGTTGCATTTATTATCGATATTGTAATTTTTTTTATTCCAAATATATTGGCATTCAGGCAAAGAGGATCATATGAATAATAATGTGAAGCAAACCATACATTAAAGTTTGGAAATCAGCACTGAATCCAGTATAAAAAAAAAATGCAATATTCATTAGTACCATTGTTCATTTGCTTCATTAACCTAGGTTAGCATGATATTATAACATAAACTATTGATTGCAGCAGTTTTCAAAGAAATACTTATTAAAGAAAAGGATTATTTTACAATATGTTTACTTTTAGTTTAACAATAATTATAAAGTCTGTTGTTTTTTCATAAAAAGGTAAAAAAAAAAGCAGATAATCGAAGCTTTGATTGTATCTGTTTACCCTAAGGAACCTCACTAGGTGACTTCATTGTTTATATATCTCAGTTGTCACTATTCCAGTGATGGTGACTGACGTTGAAAAAGTATAATGGTTCAATTTTTGGTACTAATGTATCTCCTTTATATAAATAAATTTCTATTTATTTTTGCCTTATGTAGTTCAAGCATATTATGTTCACACCATTTCTTTATTTCTGTCTTACTTTCCATTTGTTATATGTATCTTGTTAACATATCGGCTCGTTTAAAGTAACACAAAGAAAAGAGCGAAGACAACAAGCTTTGTAAGTTTTAACAAAAATAATTTATTTCCCTAGAAAACATGGTGAAAAGGTGAAAATATGAAAGAGGACTTACAGTTTATGAAGAAAATCCAAACATTTATCCTAGAATTGTGAAAAATATATAAGTCCTATCAATAAACAGTTCTAATTGAAGTAGTCTGAATCTCAGTTCCACTCCAAGATGGCGGATGATGACGTCAGACGAAGGTTTTACACAAATGTCCAGAATTTTCACTTTGAATCACAATTTGTACTGTTCTGTTCCAATTTAGAATCAATTTCACTAAATGTCTTTGTCCAAAGCCAGTTATGTAGAGTTCTCCAGGGAAAATAATTATTGTTTAAAAAGTAGATGAAGTACAGCTGTCATCTATAACAATAAACATCTCGGTCTACAGACGTACAAATGAACAACTCTTTCTAGCACCAGAAAAGAATACCTTCTTCTCAAGGTATTAGAACAACTCTACAAGGTGTTAAAATATGACTCTGACTGACTATTTCACAGGGACCTGAGTATTTAAAGCAAACTAAAACGTCATTTCATGTACACGAACGAAAAAAGCATGGTGATTTCAAAATCTCACCATCGTAGTACAGAATGTCAACAAGTATAATTAGAAATGACCTTGGTCACAACCAATCATTTACGTAGCTTTTGCCGACTGTTTATTTAACTCGACAAACCATGGCATGCAAGATCTCGTGCCCATGCGAGTCATTTTTAAGTTCTAAATAAACACGATGTTTCTTTCAAAATGTCAGACCCTGCAAACATAATCATAATCACAATAATAATTACATATAACGATACAAAAATGAAATACCGGTAGAAAGAATTCAAATTTTAACACACAAGTAATTAAACTACATGGTCGTAACAATCTAATCAATGACTCAAACTATTATATATCCAAAGGTAATTTTTCCTTTAAAATACTACAATTTCTACTGGTGGCTTACAAATTAATGTTGTCAAAACAGTACCAGGATGGGTGTGGGTGGGTGGATGGGGTTTTAACAGCAGTTTGTAGACATTAATAGCTATATCATGCCAAGGAAATGGAAGCTATGTGCCTTTCCCAATAATACATCGAGTCAGCCAGCCAAGGCTGTGGCTTGGAAAGGTATCACACCCACAACCCAAAGTTTATGAATCTGACACTCTACCTCAGCAACCCTGTCCACCACCACCCCAAAAATGAAACTGTGGGTCCCAGTGTCCTAAAGGTGTGGCACGTGTCCCATGTAAATGGAATTTATATAAAAAGATTATTTTGGGCATTTTTCATAAGGCCTCTGCTCAGCTGCAAAAATATTTGGCTATGTCAGTTGTCGCATGTGACTTGTGTGTATCAATTTTAGTCATAATGCCTTATCTGCTGTATCAATAAGAGGGGATTGTGTTAGCCTGTATGCCTCTCTATACATCATCATATAGCTCTGGTTATACATGAATGTGAGGTATTGTACACAATTTTCCATCAATCTTTGTTTAAGAGAATCAGTGACAAGAGAGAGAGATGTGAATGACCCTGACTAGAAAAATGTGTGGGTGCAATCCTTTTGGGGCATATCTTTAGTACTTTGCCAGTGTTTTGCTGGCGCACATGCAGAGTAAAATCTTATCAGTACTGGGCAACATTGTCAACCATAGTTACTGCATTATTTCAGATTAAACCATAAAGTAATAGACTGATTGCCAGCCAAAAATTGGGTATAAATTATATTTATCTTTGAGTATGCTACTCCATGGAATAAAAAAAACTGAGATGCTCAACGGCTCAATGTAATGTCAGATGGTGTGTTCCCTTGCATTCTTGAGTGCTTATAAATTCTTCTTCTGAATATATTCCCAATCAGTGTAAAAGACAAGCATCTTGTTTTTACATTTATCAGATCTGAAAGTTTCTTTATTTATTTGTTTCTTCATCAGATTCAACATAAAACAGATGGTGTACTTGTATTTAAAGCTTGGTGTTATGTTTGATTTTCAGAGGGAGGGTATGTTGAAATTTTTGTTTGACCCTGTAGATTCTTCTTTCTTTTGCCTCAATTATTTTTTTCAACTAATATTATTGATATAATAGGTTGCTTCTATACATCAGAGCAAGAATACTGTTTTCAAAGTATTATTGACTCCAATTTTATGACGACTTGTGATTGGTTAAGTGACACTAGTGACCTTGATGAAGTAATGGTGGGATGCGGAGTGGGTGCAGTACACACTGAAATAAATACATTTAATGATCAATTTGTTTTATGGTTATGTTTCTTACCTTTATTCTGAAGGCACATATCATATAAAATAAGAATATGATACCTGTCCACTCATTATCTTCGCAAATGAATATTTCAAAACTGATACCCTCGATCAGTAACAACACCATACAGCTAATATACTCTCTCTCCCCCTCTCTCATAAAAAACTAAAATAGATATTAATTTTTTGATCATTGATCAATATAAGGAATAATTTGATCAAATTGGTAATAAAATGAAGTATAATGCAAGCTTTCCCCCACCGATACACAAAACTGATTTGATTACTGATGTTTGGAACATTTAGTTTTGATTCTTAATCATACACTGTAGCAACATGCTGCTGTTGCTTCTTCACAAAAGGTCTGTGGGACTTTTGGGTGTTTATTTATGGTAATGAAGTACATGATTGCTATTCTGTTGCAATCACGTTAAGTTTTCAGTACAATTAATCATTGTTAAACATAAACTTAAGTATAACTGTTTAAACAAAATCAAAAATTGATGTCAGAGGTAATCAGCGATACTCAGTATCAATATATACATCACTTAGACAATTTTCCAAACAAAAGGACATCTTTCAATATACTGACATTCACAGTTAGATTTATCTCTTTCAGCAGTAAACTTCAATGGGGCATGTTAGCCATATTGTCTATAATTGACAAAAATAGGTTCCACAACAGAAGAGAAAACCAGTGGCTTTTTAATAGTCAATTTTCTTTATTAAAAGCATCCTGGATAAGAATGAAATACACCTTTAGAGAAGAAAGGGGGACCTAATTTATCTATATGAGTTTCACAGGAATTAAGGGCCAAAATTGGCTTGTATCGAACCTTGTTCTTTGGAAAGTGCTCAGACATTTCATCAAAACCAGCACATAATTGGTACAGTAATTTGCATAATGTTAAACTAACAAACAAAAACATGCTTATTTTCATAGATGAACCATTGATTGTGCAGACATATACAAAACTTAGGTATGTTGTATGAAGTTGTTTTGTTGACCTTTTTCATCTCTGATCATTTGATATATGTGGAAACTTTAATTGGTCTATTCAGTTTATTGCAGGCTCTGCACCTTGCTGACAATGATGCTGTTAAATGGCTGAGCATGCACTGCACATGATAAATAAATAATCGCAGATAATTTAATTTTTTATGATAACTCAAGCATTTGTTGGAATTTTAAAATGGCTTATTGAACTGGTAAAGTTAAGATTAATTATTAGCAATTGAACTAGCATGTAATATTGACCTATACCCATTCAAAGTTAAGATTAATTATTAGCTATTGAACTAGCATGTAATATTGACCTATACCCTTTCATCAGTATACTAATCTAGCCATAATAGCCTCTATTATTAGCAATCAAATAACCTTTAAGTGACTTTTTCTCAAAACTGCTTAAAAGAATTAAAATTTGTCAGCAAGTTTAGAAGATTTGCCAAAAATTTATAAAGTAGAGCTCAGTGGCATGCAATTGGAGAAATAAACATAAAATTTCACAAATCCTGATGATAAACAAATTAGTCCAATTCCATCTCATTTGTGCACAAGTCTTAGTTTTGTGTAATGATATTACTTATATCCCAGCTAGTTGTCTTAATGTGAGTGGAAAAGTTGTTTCAGTAATAATAATTTTGTGGCTTTACCAGTTAAGAATAAATTTTAAAATTTGACAAATTTAAAACTAGGTTCAAGGGAATGGAGGAATGTGAGAAATTGTCAGGCAGAGAAAATTACATAAAAATGGGCTATGGTGATTTCCAGTACATTTCTTATCATGAATGTATAACCAAATATGCAGAGACTTCCATGCATTGTAGCACACACAATTGGACAGAGCCCTTCTGAGTTATCTCAGGAACTGGTAAAACAATATTTAGAACACATGTTCTCATTATACCTTAGTCTTGATATCAGATTATTTCCAAACTAAAATCAGTACAACTTCTGAAAATTATGGTAAACCCAATCTAAAATTTGTTACTTGTAATCTTACACTAATTCATAAGAATGTTTCTGTGGTTACCATCTGGTTTATTTGACTCCATAGATGTGGTTTGTTAGCATTGTTATCATATACATATAGGTTTACTGATCTCATCTTAATTAAATCTTGATATTTTTTTGCAATGAAGGTTCTGGATGAAGCCAAACACCTGCTGTTATGGTGTGCTACCCCAGATGCTGTTGTGCGTCTTGATAGATGTGGTCTAGAAGCAGAGGAGAGGATGATACTCACCAGGGTGTACATGAGGAAGCAATGTCATGAGAATTTGGCTCAATATCTGGAGTTCAAGCTACGCAAAGAACAAACACAAGAGCTGTTTGCACAGGTAATGCAGTGAAGGCATTTTTTGTTGCTACTTGTTTTTGCTGGTTTAATTCATTATGTGAATAGACAAGGAGAGCTTCAGTTGGTAGATGGTGTATGTTCATATAGAGGGGATAAATGAAACTATTTGTGTATTAAATTGTGTGTACTGAATTTTCTTTAGGAGAAGGTCGGGGTGTTTGGGAGTGCATCCTAAATATGAGCAAATAAGAAAAGCATGGGAAAGTTGCTGATTTCTGCAGTTTTAATTGCCCCAAATTAGATTACTGACTAGATCAGTATTAGCTTTACTTCATGTATCAGAGTTGAACATGTAAACCCATAGTAACATAACAGAGGTTTGAAATGTTTTTGAGTTGTTATTAGACATTTATTCCATCAATAGTAGTTATCGTAAATTCCATATACCCTTGTATTCCTCCCACACACCATTTGGTCTTGCCTTGGAAAGATCACAAATGCAAATTATGTCTTTTATTTTTCATTCTGAAGTCATACACAGCTACAGAATTACTAAACACTTAAAATCTGACATGAGCCTTTTTCACCTCTAATGGTTATAGATCAGAATAAACCATATGATGGTCTGCCATTTGCACGTTCATTGGCATAAGTTCATGCATGTGACAGAACAGAGAATTCTGCTTAAGACAAATCAGTAGATTAGTAAACTTTAGTGAGGAGTTTTGACTTTAAAAGAGAGAGCAGTTTCAGTGTGAATAGCTAATTTTTCAATCCCGCACATGTCTTAGACTTTTTTATCCCGATGAGGACCCATAGCTTGGGTTACTGTTTTTGTCCATTTATATGAGAACTTTTATACAATCTCCAAGTCAACGAGTATTTAAGTTCAGCTAGATCTGAAAACGATCTGCTACTGTA
The DNA here is from genome assembly GCA_016617855.1 of Megalonaias nervosa. Classification (NCBI taxonomy): domain Eukaryota; kingdom Metazoa; phylum Mollusca; class Bivalvia; order Unionida; family Unionidae; genus Megalonaias; species Megalonaias nervosa. The sequence continues at coordinate 73,595 of JAECUM010017988.1, read as the reverse complement.
AACAGGAGATTATGTGCAGCTATAAAGTTGTAAACAGTGTCTCAGCACATAATCTTTATCCACATTTGATGCAGATTTCATGAACATGGATTTCAGTGATAGCATATTTGTTGTCACATTTAATATGCATTAATATACAGCATGATGTGAAATATCATTCTTGCTACCATAGCAGATTTTAAATTCAGCTTTATGGGAAGGGCAGAAATGCATATTCGTGTCCTATGAACTTGAGTCCAGCCAATGAAATTTCCACTTACCATATTTACTGTAAACTTGGGGACATTGTCTTGTTTGGGACACCATAAAGTAATTTTTAAAGTAATTTTTTTTGCACTATATTCAGGGACACATAGTCTTTTTGAGTCATAAGTTGTGGGACACCTTTTAAATCATTCAAAAATTACATGTCGGAAAATGCACTCTAACTGAAATTTTATTTTAAAAAATGTAAAACTGTGTACTTTGAGATAAAACTATTTAATCCACTGCAGCATGATCTTATCAACACAGCCCTTCTTGTGCACACATACGATCCATTTTTTCGGTGCATGATTATTTTTTTAGCTTTCTCATGCTGTAAAAAATTATTGTTAGAGGCAACACATCACCTGAAGTAAAAACTGCAAGGACTAAAGTCAGATTTTTTAAAATCTGCACCAGTCATGCTAATTCTTACACTTTTAACCTCCATCTTATCATCAGTCCATCCAGGAATGAGATCAAAGCAGACTAGAATTTCATCCATGTTTATGATCATATTGTTGGCAAAATCATCTTCTTCTCTTCCAGCCTTCATAAATTCATCAAATGATTTTATTTTCTCCAAATCTTCTGGGCAATGCTGGTTCATCCATGCCCATGCATGAAGCACTATATATTGTGTCACTTTAAAAATTGTTCCATTGTTCCAATTTATTTTCAAAATTCCCCTGAATACCGGTGAAAAGGAACCAAAGTTAGCTTCCTTATCTCGGCTGTCGTTGTACACCTCTCCCTTGATAACTTGTGCACATTGGGATCCCAAAACATAGACTGCACTATAAACGAGGGTGCAAGTTACCGAGGGACCTAAAAAAAATCCGCTAGGCATCCAGAGAAAAGAGGGGTTTGAGCCAGAGGGTGGGGGACTGGACTGTTGAATGACTGAATCCTCGTTTTATAATCGCGTTGAGAATAATTGTCATTAAAGTGCGTTTTCTAATGAAGTTGTGCATTATTCTGTATAAATTACATTTATTTTCAAGATGTCCAACATCTGAAAGATTGATAACTTTATTCCAAATTCAACTGGTTTCAACAACCAACACGGCATGCATAAACATTCGTGTATTACGTCACAGCTTTTTGTTTTGTTGACTAGTCTCATTCCCGGAGTAGTGTTTATAGTATTTTACGAAACAATGAATCAACGAAGAATGGAACCAGACTAACTCTTCATACACTGCTAAACAAGATTCCTTTTTATCAAAAAAACTCAACATATCGTGAGACAAATGTCTTCATCGAAGTTCAATTTTTGAATTGTTCAGTTTGTACAATATTGATGCTGTGATTTCATTGCCAGTAACAGTGAAAAACTTCTTATCATCCTTGAGGATATCTGTACATGCTAATTCAGGAATTCTCTGAAACTCGTTTTACCCACAATGGTCCGTTTCTATGAAACAAAGCTCTTTATTTTATGATGTACTCATTTCGCTTGGTTGCCTTGCTATCTTAAATCATAGTCATGATTGAGTAGGTTAATTTAACGTAGTTTAATTAGTAACATACACAATAATATTTATAGCAGTGTTTGATTGATCAATTGAATTGAGTTACCCGACATGCGATTGGGGTTGCTGGTTCTGAAACATGTAGGATTTGTATGCCTTTTAAATTTTTTGTTTATTCCACCTCCTTTATTTGATTCAAAAGACATAATTAATGTGATAATAGAAAAGGAGGCCTGCTTTTTATATAATGCAACAATACAACAAATGCTTCCGTTAGTCTGATATCAAAACACGGTCGGCACTTAATTAGGTTCTCAGAGAAATGCTTGCGGACATAGCTGTTATGGTAGACTGACAATTTTACATTTAATTACAAGAGGACACATTGTTTTTTATGATGATTACACTTAAACTGAACTAAAAGATAGAACTAGAACACAAATTTCAGTTGATAAAAAAATTATTTAATTGGAATTTATTTATTAAAGTACTGCCTCCACTAGGCGTAAGAGACATTTTCATTGATTGAAATTTCCTTGAATATCATTAATTACAGTGTACTAAGAATTTCGTTTTGGAAAGAAAATGTAGTAAATTTTATGACTTCTTTTGAAAGTTGATATTTCATAGCGCTGATTAAAATTTCTAGGTCCTGTCTACCGTTTTTGACAATAAAATGAGCGATATATCCAAGTTTCCGTTACTAATTTTGATCGCGATTTTTTTCAAGTTCAGCAAGTAGGGATCAGTTTTTTGGTATGTTCTGGTTTAAAAAATGGGATCCACGCATGACCCCTCGTTACAAGCAGGTTCACGAATTATCAGGGTGCGAGTTATTGAGGTAGTGGTGTATATGTATTTAAAAAAAAAAATTGGCACTTTAAAGAATCCAAAGTAGGCTTCTGAGGTCGGCTTGCTTTATGATAACCTTTGTATTAATATCCTTTTAAAAAATATAAAAAATTTTAAAAAATGGCGTCAGAGTATTCAATGTTGGCTTCTGAGGTCAGCTTCCTTTCTAAATAAAAATAACCTTGTTTTTGATGTCCTGTCAGTAAGTTCAAACAATGAGTTTACTCCTGCAAGTTGTGTTTATTCACCTCCCAGGCTTCTATTCGCTTGGCATCTGTAGTTATAATTATTACAAATGGGCATTGATATTTGTGGGTAAATAATATATACAGCAATAACTTGCTTTAATGATACTTTTGTAATCCATGCTAGTGAAAAGATTGTCACTTGCACTCAAGTGAATGTATTTTCAAAGAATGATTTTTATTTGCGAGATACTGTCATATAGTTGACCTGGATATAGTTAAGTCTTGGTTATTTTGCACCTAACACCATGTCATGCATGAATGGCAGTTGTCTTCAAGTGATTGGTTGATTATTTCCCTCTCATTTGCGATTTTGTTGGATCCAATTTTCAGTTGGATAACATATTCAAACCTTTGAGTACAATCAAACATGATTTATTTCTCAATGTTCATGTCAGTGAACAATGTGTCATACGTTATGGGACAGTAGCGATACATGTTCCAGTGTGGAAGCCTACACTACATATATGGAGCTCATGGATACATTTTATTCTTTAATGCTCATGATGAAAACAAAAAGGAATAAATTATAATGATACAAGGTTAGTTTCTTTTATTTTATTATCAAATAAGCATTTTGTTTGTCTGTTTTATTGTAACGTGCAGTGGGGGGGAGAGCAAATTCAATACAAATTTATTTTGTTTCTTAAGTCTTGGGATATATGACCTAGATGAATAAAGTTTCACCATAAGTTCTGGGACAGAAAAAAAATTATTATTTTATCATGCCCCAATATATACAGTAAATACGATACATCCATCATTAAATTTCATGTGATATTTCAGTTGCTTAGACTTTGGCATTTAGGCATTGGGAGATAATGCTCACTTAGATGTCTGGAAGTCAAACCTAATGATTTTTATGCTGAATGAGCTCTTTAATATTTCAACTATAATCATTTAATCATTTTAATCCTTTTTGAAATTTTCATCTTACATAGTATAGGCCATATCAACAAACTTCAAACACTGAAGTCAACTGACCCTGCCAAGAGAATCAAAGGGTGTTAATCATTTTGTGCTGCCTGAAATTAGAAACTAAATCAGTTTGCATTCATGTGATCACAGGCAATATTACCATAGTTATACTACACCAGAAGCATTTTGCATGTACAGGAGATTTCAATGGATGAAAGACCCTCCTCATCTATGGAGGAAAACCGTCCCATCCTTGAGGTTCACAATTATGCAAGTTTGTTATCACTACTTGTAAACTACTTGGAGGATTGCCATGGAACTTTGCAAACACATTCATCCAAAAGTTAACTTAATTAAGAGTATATCTAGCTAACACATATTTGTAAGGTCAGGTTTAAATTGGAAATTTCCAAGTTGAAGCTTGATGATAACTTCATTAAACCTGTAGTACCCTTTGGGGTCGCATGCAGTGATGCATAGATCTCGTGACTGGTCAGTCTTCTGATGTTGTTGTTGTAGGGTTTAACGCCATTTTTCAGCACAAGATAGGCTATACATGGCGGCCAATATAAATGGTGGAAGAAAAACCCTGAGGAAAGCCCCGGAAAGAACCACTGACCCACAATAAGCTACTGGCAAGCTTTCTCACATACCCACATTGGCCGAACCTAAGACTCAAACCCACCCTGACAGAGGTGAGATGGCAGTGATCTGTAACGATGAGCGCTTTAGACCACTCGGCCACTTAGGGCCCCTTTGAAAGGTCAAAGGATGCAGGATGAGAGACAGGGAGAGTGGGTGGGCATGTGGTCCCCAAAGGTACTTCAGGTTCAGTGAAATTATCATCAATATTCAAATTGGTAGGTATCATTTAACTTTCCAGTTTCATCAAACCTTTTATACGCCATGGTACACCTCAAGATGTTTAGAGTGTATCCTGTGATACAAGCAGGGTATGGAAAAAAGCGATTTACAACACATCATAAATCATGAGAATTTTTATTATGCAGAAAGATTAAACTGAATAAGCTAGGTTAATGCATGTCTTTAATTTACCAGCAGTGGTTTGGAGCTGATCAAACAGTTTTTCATTGAATATAATGTCAGGTCAGATGTAATAGATTTCTGATAATATTTTTAGATTGTAGAATCTTTGCTCCAGTTATGTTTTTTTATATTGTAGCTGCAGGTATCTTGGCTGAAAAGAAGCATTAGTGGATGCTATTAAAATTGTTGGGTAAAAATGTCAGTCTTGATGCCTGCCACTTGCAAAGTGGATTTTTGCAATCTTGTCCTTGCTCTCAGCCCCCAAGTGTCTGGCAACTAACAACTAATTTGGTTTCATTTTTCCTAATATTGTGTGTCCTATTCTGCAATATTCTCTCCAATTCATCAGTTGATATGTGAATTGCACTCAAATGATTTCTTGGATGTGTTTGCTGAAGAAGATAACCTGTTCTGTAGATAACTCTGTTTTTATTTGTATCTGAATTCTAATATAAAAAAATGAGTTTGCCCTCTTTGCCCAGAAGGCAATGCAAGAAGCATAACCAATCTGTACAAGAGAAAGATCAAGGTAGTTAACATGCCATTGTCTCTCTTCTGATAACCATTTGCCCCATGTTCATAAACTAGAATAATAATTAAATCTACTCCACCCCATATTTTGTGGGGTACAGAGAAAAGGGCAACCAGGAAAATGCATATTTTGAATCCATCAGTGAACAAGTTTATGACCTATGTCACTCAAAAAACATGGAACTATCAAATTCAGCCTTATGCACTGTCAAATTGCTATCTTTCTCTACTATCATGTCAAGAGTTGTATAGTACAGGGATGTAAACGTCATTTTCATGTTACCTGGCTACCACTTTTCTAGTCAACCTAGCAAAATCCCAAATGGGGAATATAGTCACCTCAGCAATTGCTGGCAATCAGATACTCAGCAGCTGTCAGCTTATTTTTGTGTAAAGTGCGTTATCAAAAGAATTAAGAATGCACCTCATAAACACAATAACCTGAGTTGGAGAGAAAATAGATTTATCTAGATGAATAGTAAATCCCAAGTTATCCACGAAATGCATTGTTTTGCATATTGTTTAAACAAATGATGATTGTGTCTGCCTGCAGTATACTCATCATAGTACCCAACATTACAATGGTCAGCTTCGTGCAAGTATACAAAATTGGCTATACTAATTTTGTGAATGCATGAAGAGCACAGGACAACCCATTATCTCTACAAAATCTTAAGCAAAGTCAGTGCAAAGCATGAATAAGAATAGAACAATATGTATCTTTTTTAAGTAAATGGAGGCAAACCAGTAGTCTTGTTTCATCATATCTATGGCAGAATGTAAAGTTTCCATTTTAAAATGATGTTTTCTTATGTACTGATTCAAGTATTTGAGGTTAAGAACAAATCTCTCTGTGCTATTTTTCTTGGGTATTACAAAAATTCCAGAGAAATTTTTTGGGGTAGCTGTAGGAGGGGCAGACAATTTTTTTTAAAAAAAATTATCTTATGGACCTGGTGTTTTAAGAAACTAGATTCTTTGACACTAAAGTTAATTTGGTGGTAGAAGATTTACATTGGAAATGACTCAAATTTAATTTTTTTTAAAAAGTCTTTAAAATCATGGTTTCATAAAATCTTTACTGACCTGCACAGAACTGTTAGTGAAAGGACAGAATAAGTCACATGCCAAAGCAATGCATTTGGACACCTCTAGTGGCTTGTTGCTCATTTTATGTGTGAGAAAAAGGTCGATTAGGGATATGAATGGAATGATGTCATTGACCATGAGCCCCTGAACTTTTGGTACTAAGATGTCATCATGCCTATTATGGTCTGACATTTTCAAGAAAGTTTTGGATGTACCTTCATCACTGTTAAATTCTTACAGTTTTTTGGCCCTAAATACTGTGCTGATAACTGATTCATCTTGTCAGCTGACACTTGAATGTGCAGGGCAGAACACCAGAACAGCAATTTGTCAGAAATTGCAGGCCCTGTAAGATTCTCTAGTTTATGAAACTGTGACTACACTGCTATAAAATCTACTGAAGAGCCTTCAGCACTTCATTTATGATGCTTTTTTAGAAATGCCTGCTTATGTTTGCACATTTTAAAGGGTGTTGCTGACAACATTTGGCTTCAAAGTGATGCCACATCACTAGATAACTTTTGTAGGAGATCAGCTTGTTGCTACCACAACTGTTCATGTGCAGTGCATTTGTTATTTATATGGTCCAAAAATGACCTTGTTGGTGTCACTTGACATTGTGATCAAACCTGGTAACTGAAACCTTGATATATTGCTCATTTTATCACTGAAAACAGTTGATAGTACCTGTAGATTTGAATCAACCTGATGGACCCCATCACGCATGAGTTATCAAAGGAAAGGTATATTATGTCATACGAGCTAAAGGTGCCAATACTTAGTCTAATACTACTTGGTAAAAAGCAATGTTCCTGTTTTATATATGACCTGTGCCTGCAGATAGTGGAGGTCTCAAGTTATTGTGAAGTGAGCACAGATAATCAGTTGTTGGCAGTAAAGTCACATTTAAGGACATTTTCAGAAACGTTTATTAAAACAGTCGTGAACAAGCAATGACTTAACTTAAAAATTTGAAAAAATAGATGTTCCCCTGTATAGAAAATGACATAATAGAACAGAATATCATCAATTTGTTGGTATATGAGTCTTGTAATGATGAACTGCATATAAAGCAGACTGTTGGTGTCAAGTCCATTATAATGGGGAAAAAGGACAGCATCTAGACTTTATTGCTTGCTTTTCCCTTGTTTACTCTTGTGTGTCACACACTTATATTTCTGAACAAGAAAAATATTTTTATATTAAATAAAGATTAAATTACTTCAGTGGTAGAAGAGTGTGATTTAACAAGCAATGCAAAGATCAGTGTTAGCTGTTACCCCAGCATTGAGCTCAACTGATCAAAATAAAGCATGTCCCCAATCTACAGAACTTAATGACAGGGCATGCTAGTTTGAAACTGCTAAAAAAAGAATGTATGTACTACTGTAACATATTGCAGAGATAGTTTTGTCAGACTCCATGGGCTTGTATGTTATGTTTCAGATAACAACCCACTCCAAGCTTCTGTCATCAACAGACAAATCAGATATATATCATTCAGTGGGAATTCTACCTGAGAGGATTGCACTAGAATCTCTACAATCTTTTGACACTGAGCAACAATTCAGCAGTAAAATCAGGTAAAATACAAAACATATATACTTTAAATACCTAGGTTTATAGAGTTTGATAGCAGATAGTATATTTGATTCAACGATGCTTGAGGGTCCTACTTAGTGCCTACCTCATAAATTCTAATGAGTGGGTAGGATGGGGTGTGAAGGTGGAGGTCATGCTCTCAGAATGGACTTATATTTAAAAAAAATTACTTTATTTTTATTACATATAGTGTATACCCTTGTCCATCCATCCCCCCTTCCATCCAACATATATTGCATTTTAAATTTGATTGAGTTTCAGGCTCTATCGTAGGGCACCTGTGTTCACTGACCACCTTCTGATTTAATGAGTTTAACTTTTATTTTTACTATCCATTCTTACAAGAACAATGCCCTTGTTCTATACAAATGTTCAAGATTTTTCTCAAATGTTGTTTTCTATCTCACCTGGCAGTAAGGCCAAGTGAGCTTATGGTATGGCATTGTGTCCATTGTGCATTGTTTGTTGTACATCACATGTTCATCAGCTTGTGTTACCTTCATCTTCTCAAAAACCACTCAACCAATTTCAAAACTATTGTCAGACAGAATTAAGACACAAAGGGATTTCAGTTTTGAACAAATGATATTGATCTGCCATCACATGTGGCTGCAGTTACTGAAACTTTAATTATGTTTAAATGTCTTTTTCTCAAAATTCATTTAATAGAATATAACCAGATTTTTCAATTTTATGCAAAATGAAGCAGATCTGCAATCAAATATGGATGCTGTTTCTAAAAATATAAAATCTTTAAACAATTTTCCAAAAACAATTCTCCAGAATTTGACCAAATTTGATGAAATATAACCTCACTTAGAGGTCTTTAAATATGCTGATATGCTGTTTAAATATAGCGGCCATTTATAAAATAGAAAATAACTTAAAATGACTTGTTCTACAAAATCTGTTAAATGAAATTGAAAATAAGTTAATAGAAAAGTACGAAGGACTTTAAAGTTTTACAAACAATGCCTGAGGAAGATATGCTGAAATTATATTCACAACTTAAAGTTGCTGCAAAGCAGTAATAGCCTTCAAATCGAGTGGTCCACTGTAATCCAGATCTATTGCTTTTGTATTCATAGCTTTTAAGAATTTGAAAACTTAATCAGCTTTCTTAGCTGATTGTAATTTGGATGTTCAAAAGTTAAGCACACAATACAGTGTGACCCCGCTATAGCACACTCCATTATAACACAAAATCGGATATAATATGGTCGTGGTGTGGCTCCCTAAATTTCATACACATGTATTTTTCTCATACACAAAAAAAGATTTCTTTCTTAAAAGCACAAAAAAATGTAGAAAGTTTATTATCATTTTGGGGAAGAGATCACGTATAAATAATACAAGATGATCGTGGCATGGCTCCTGAAATTTTATATGTATTTTTCGTGTACACGAAAAAATAGTTTTTTCTTCTTAAAAGTATCAAAAATAATGTGTAGAAAGTTTATTCTGGGATCACGTAGGGCTTCGCTAATGTTGCAGACTTCAATTTTTTTCCTTATTGGTGGCAAAATATACCATCTGGCGATATTTTTTATTGCCGACATTGTTGGCTGTTTAAACTTGTATGTACAACCATTTGATTGGAGTGGAGAAATTCAGAGGCCCTATGAAAGGAAGCCACAAACTAGATATAAAATGCACTGAAATTTATCTATTGTTACATAAACAAATTCTTTGTCCATATTGACAAACCAACTTAACAGTGCATTGTTATATCATAATCTGCTTATATTGATATCTAGCATGAGTACTGTCTGTTGTGAGATATCCACTTTTTTTGTTGTTGACATCTCTGGTAATGGAGATCAACCGAACAAGGCATTATCTCGTAATCTATCTTTCGTCGGATTTTCAGCTGTTCGCTAGTAATTAATATATTTACATAGACTGACATTTGTATGTGGATGGTAGTAAAATTCCTCTTTTTTCACTCAGAATTAAATCCTTCAGAACACTCACATTTTCTGTAGTAATCCCTGTCATCAGACCAGAACACCTGCGTCTCTATCGTCCGTTGGCCCTTTGTTAAATTTCTAATACTTGCGTGGAAGGCAGCATCACTCCACTACCACAAATGTGAAGAAAAAAAAACATCTTACTTGTTGGTCTATTCAATAGGCAGGGAGGAACAGTAACTGGAATAGACCAAATGACAGCCAATTCCTTTTTAAAAATGTACCCAGATAAAATAGTTTGCTGAAATTTCAAAGGAAACAGATTACCTTTGAAGCACCGATTGTTATGAAAACGCACTAAGCAAATGGAGAAAAACCAGTCTCAATCATGCAATACAATTATTTGATGTTGCCGCCACAATAAGAAATGGGCATTTGTTTGGTTCTCCAAAGCTGTCCTTTAGTGGTGACTTCAATAATGCATGCACCCTTCATCAAAGAAAGCCAACTACAATCTTCAAAAAAAACAAAGAACCTTTCTTCAAAGAAAGTTAGTACCAAACTTAAATAAAAGCAATGGAATCTGATGGATTTTTGCATTTTCCGTGACTGGAACACGTTTACTGTGCTGTGAAAGTTTCCTTTTTGCAGGAAAAAAAGTTTATGCTTACAGCCGCTACATATGGCGGCTTAAAACGCAAACTAACCTATACCGACTTGAGACATACTGAAAAGTAAATGTGCTTCATCATTCGTTACGTGATTGTGCTATGTTTTTCCACTGAATTCAGACCTATATGACCTGTGACAAAATTATTGAATATTTAAAATCTGTGTGTATGCATATTTTCAATGGAATTACTTGTATTGTGGATTCAATGTATGTGACGGGATTTGCGGGCGAGTACACAGTGTTGATTCTTTATTCATTGCTATACATTATACATGTATGTATAAACAGTATACATGTATATGTACCAATTCGTGGTTCTCCAAATAAAGTAAAATATATGCCTTCTCTGTTTTCACTACAGGTGTATGTCTCATTTAATATGCATCGATTTAAGATGATAACTGTGCCATTGAAACACATATTTTACCGCCCCCATTTATTACCTATCCCCCACCCCCTGCAAATTTTTGGAGACACATGCATCATTTTCTTCAGCTAACTGACCTGGTTGCTTAATAACACGGTTCGGTCTATAACATGGTCGGGTTCTATGGCTCCCAACTACTGTGTATTAGCAGGGTCACACTGTATAAACCAAATACAGACAACAATGTGAACTAGGCATTTCACTTACAAATGAAGTATACTTCACTATAAGTGAAATTTTGCATCATTTTCTTACTGCAATTATATGTAAGATAAAAGTGAAGTTCTGCCAAATCCAATGAAGTTGGACTAAAAAAGCTGCTTCTCTCTCCAGCCAAGAGGAAATTGTGGCCATATGTAAATACAAGTCATCAGTTTTATAGGCTACCTATAAGTTCTGACCTTATAAAAATCTTGTTCACTTCCATTTTAATGATATTTTCATCATTCCAACACATTAGCCTGCTGCTTTGAAACACAACGTTTGAAACAGCTTGCTCATTATCACATTGTTACATATAAGTGATAACCATGAAGATAATTTATTCCCCAAGTAATAAATACAATTTTTCTTTCAAACATACATTTCGGGCAGAATAAGTAGGCCCCTACAACTGACTTTGAAAACAGGTTTTTACTTGAGGGCAGGAGTGAAGCTTTCTTTCAGAATCTGGTGGCCATTCTATTTCAGCTTGTAAATGAAGGCTGTATCAAATTCAATGGCTTGTGTGTGAACCCATAGATATTTGTATGTACCACATGTTGCTGGAAAGCACAAAGAATGAACAGAACAAAACCACCATGGGAAACAATCAGCATAACATGATTCCATTGATGTAAACTGCCAGTAGTTAAGATTCTAGAAATGGAAGTGTGACCATGTTCAGAATATGACAGTATTCACCCCTGACTTTGTTAGGATGTGTGCAGAAATATATATGAGAAATGTGATTGCAAAAATATTGGAATAAAGACCATTATTAAAAATTACAAATTCTGTGAAAGATTGTTTTTTCTTCCAGAAATACACCATACTGAATCTGACCATATTTTGACAGCTGGCATGCAGGTCTTTCAAATTTTTTTTATTTACATACAATGTCAGTCTGTATTCCAGTTGTTGGCTGCTATTGCTTGAAATAGAAAAACCTCAAATTACTTCACTCAAAAGCTATTAAACAAAATTTTCTTAATACTCTGTGTACTCTATGAAAGCAGAGAAAACATTCTGAACAGAATTTAACTGAATTTGAAAGAAAACATTAAGCATGAAGATCTTTTAAACTTTGAAAATCCAATGTTACAGTCATTCCTTAATTTAGAAAAACCTTTACTTCACTCCTCCTTGAAGGTGATAAATGTGACACAAAATATCCTGACATGAAGACCTTTCAAATGTAAATAAAGATGCAAATCCACCTTTCAATTTGGCCACTATTACTAAAAATAGAAGAACCTTATAATGATGTGGAGGAAGAACCTGGGAAAACTCTGGAAAGAACCACCAACCCATGGGAAGCTACTAACAAGTTTCCTGATATACCTACATTGGGCAAGCCTGAGACTCAAATCCATTCTGACAGAGATGAGATGTCCATAATCTTTGAAGGCGAGCGCCTTAAAGTATTAGGGTACCTGGAGCCCCATGTTGTAAAGGCCATCTTGTTTCATGCAAAAAATGCTGATAAGCCAGCAAGTACAGCAGATACTAAAAAAACAATAACCTCCAAGGAACTTTCTTCAGCTAGCCAGTAAACATTAATTTTAGAAAATTTGAAAGAAAGCATTCTGCTAATCCAGACTAATTGGCCAACTGCATGTCGCATTTGGCTGTGAAGTGAATTTGAATGAATGAGTGAATGTTGTCCCATTTGACCTCGTGTTATTATAGTTATTACACTTTCCACTTTAAAGATGGATGGGTTGTATGACACAATCTTGTTTCTGCATAAAGTTTGGCAGTTACAGATGAATTTCTTTCATGCTTGTAAATAATATCATCCTAAAAAGAAGCATATATTGACCAATAGAGTTCTTTCACACTGTTATGCACATGCACTGATGCCTAGAGATCCCGCATTATTGTATCGGCTTTTGCAAGACGTGCAGATGAGGGACCACTCGAGTCACTGGTGTTATTTACCACAATACATCGGTAAATACGTCAAGTCAGAACTGCTGAATTATATATTGTTCAGGTTGAATAAAATGGGTGGGCATGATCATTGAGCAGTATACAGATGTAACCACTGAAGGGGTAGAGTTAATAACAATTGTGGATTTTATCAATATCCTAAATAGTCGAATCTTAAATCACAGTGGATTATCTGACATTGAAAAGCATCAACTCTTACATGAAAATATGTGGATGCCACTTTGCATCTGGAAAACCACACAGGACAAATAAAGATAGCATAGATTATTTGCCAAGTGTTAAAATACCCCAGATAAATGTACATTTGGGAAAAAGTGAAAGACTCAAACAAGCACAAAGTCAAGCAAGTAGTCAGGAGTTGTTGATAACGCTGAGATAGACAACCTTGCATCAGATTCTCTACCAAAAAGAAGCAGTTGAATGTTAAGCTTTTCTGAGGTACCAAATGGCAGTGAAGTAGAAATATGTGTTGATATTCAGCCCATAAGAATATTTTTGTATCACAGCCTGACAGTCATGCATTTTGTTATTATCTGATACATTTTGTATACAGTGTATATGTACTTAAGACAACCCTCCCTGGCCTTGTGAAAGTAAATAATAGGAAGTATATTGATGCAAAACCTTGATTCATTTGGTGATAACTAATAAATATTTGTGAAGAGGTACATTTTAAAAATTACAATTAGCTGATCACATATATGTGTATAACTTTATATGCTGAGGGTGTGTAATACATTAAGGTAATATTCAGCTGGGTTTCCAAAAAATAAATATTGTTTTTGAATAGTAAAGAAACATTTTTGAGTCTTCATAATCATGGTTATTTTATAGTTTGGCAATATTAATAAAGTCTAAATTGTAGCTCTGGTACAATGCCAATAATTAGTTTGATAAAACATTGTATTCCAGGAAATACGATATTCACTGACTTAAAACTTCAGTACAATTTATCTGAAAAAATACAGAGTCAATTTCATCACCAAAACATTTTTTACCATATATGTATTTATGCTATAAAGTCAGTGTCTTACACAGCTCACAATGTCACTGCAATAAAAATGAATACTGTTATATTTCATCTATCAGCACATAGTTGTCATGGCAGGTAAAACAGAAAATCGAAATTTAAATGTGGAGGACACCATTTACCATATGTCAACACATATACAGCATAAGAGAAAGTAGCCTGCCCCCTCAAATGCAGTTGTCAACTATTTTCACTCTTTATTATTGAAGAGGACTAAGGGGAGCTAATAATGTGCAAGGACTTTCTTTTGACTTTTGTTTTTGACTGCCATTCGCAGCATATAATGCAGTTTGTGACTACAACTGGTCTCAGAGTTTACTGTAGAATATTTTGTATACGTAAGCTGTTCCAAGCATAAACTTCGTCTGAGGCTTGATGATATACTGTACTTGCAAGAAAAGTGAAACAAATATTGATTTGACATGTAAATAAAGGTTTATGCACAAAAAAACAATACTGAATTGTACGAGAAATAATTTAATACATGCATTGTAAGAAATATGGGATACATGAGTATATGCATTCGTCTCTCTCTCACTCACTCTCTCCCTTTCTCTCAAACATGCCACTATTCATTATTACTAATATTCTACAACATCAAACTCACAACTAAAATAACATCAATACTTAATTTAAATATTTTAAAAATATTTGGCTCTCTCTGTGGGGGCTACTCATGGGCTAGAATCTGAATGTAAAAGACTATGATTCCCAATCAGTGCTAGGCTAATCCCAGCATTACTGTGTATTCTGGGCTGATCCCAGCTCAAGTAGAATTGGTGCTAGGCTGATCCCAGCTCAGTGTAAAAGACTGATTTCCCAATCAGTGCTAGGCTGATCCCAGCATTACAGTGTATTCTGGGCTGATCCCAGCTCAAGTAGAATTGGTGCTAGGCTGATCCTAGCTCAGTGTAAAAGACTGATTCCCAATCAGTGCTAGGCTGATCCCAGCATTACAGTACAATCTTGGCTGATCCCAGATCAAGTAGAATTGGTGCTAGGCTGATCCCAACTCAAGTAAAATCTGTGCTCGGCTGATCCCAGCATTTGAGTATATTCTGAGCTGATCCCGTCTTCAAGTAAATCTATGTTAGGCTGATCCCAGCTCAAGGATAATTAGTGCTAGGCTGATGCCAGCATTAAAGTGTAATCTGGGCTGATCCCAGCTTCCATGGACTGTGCTAGGCTGATCCCAGCTCAAGTAAAAGCTGTGCTACACTGATCCCAGCATTCAAGTGTATTCTGGGCTGATCCCAGTTTAAGTAGACTGCATGCTAGGGTGATCCCAGCATGCTAATGTATTTGGGGCTGATCTCATCTTAACTAAATCTATGCTAGGCTGATCCCAGCATAAGAGTGTATTCTGGGTTGGTCCCAGATTCGTAGAATAGAGCTAGGCTGATCCCAGCATGAAGACAATGTTCTTATATTTTTCCTATTTGCATCTGTAAAAGAAATGTATTTAATGGGCATGACTTTTACATCATTAGTATAGCTTATGAGTATCCGATTGGGGAAAAATGCCAAATTGAATTTGATATTAAAAATATCAAAGGTTTTTGACATGTGTAGAAAATAAACTGAAAAAAAAGAATGGAATAAAATAGCATGAAAAATGCTAAAGACAGAATACTTTCTAACATATATTATTAATCATATAAAAATGGATTTATCATCAAGAATCTTTATGCTCAGGACACTTCATATTTTGGTCATGAAGATGTGCATTTAGTCTAATCACTATGCTTTTGTGATTTTTATAACAGTTATTGCTTGTTTAGATTCTCAGTTGAGGCAACTAAATTAGTTTTACAGTTGCTTTTCCTTGAAACCATCCTATAGACTGTTTCCATTATCCCTTACAAAATTTTCAGGTTGACTCAGGGCGGATTTCAGACAGGATTTTTAAGCATTGTCTGCCTAAACCATAAACTGTTTATTAAATAAGCTTAGGCAAATTACAAGCAGACTTTAGGTGGATTTCTGGCAGAGTTTTAGGTGAAATATACAAATTAGTTGTATTAAGATTCCACTTACACAAAAAATCCATCAAAGATTTCTGCCTGAAATAAAATCCACCTGAAAGCAAATCTCACCTGAGATTTCCATCTGAAATAAAGGTCTGCCTGAGATTTCTGCTTAAAAAGGAGCTGCCTAAAATGTCCAGATAGAAATCATCCTATAAATAAAATCTGCTTCAGGTTTGTATTAAAAACCTAATGATGCTTGGGAATTATTGGGGATCAATGATAGTCACAATAATTTTTACAATGGATCGTAAATTTTATTTTGACAGACATTATCAAATAAGATCTAGGTTTCTCTTGTCCTCATTTTCTTTCTTGCATACAATGTTCCATGATGGCATTTATGTCTTTTTCATTTCACTGAAATTTTGGTGAGATCTCACTAAAATTTCACTGAAATAATGGTGAGATTTCACAATGATTTTGACCAAAATTTTCACTGAAATTCTGGTGAGATTTCAAAACAATTTTGGTCAAAACCTTCACTGAAATTTTTTGCAAGATCTTAATAAAATTTCATTGAAAGTTTGGTGAGATTTATTAAAATTTTGGTAAGATTTCACTAAAGTTTTGACCATTATATAGTATTTTACTGAAATTTCAGTAGTTTTAAACAGACATTTAAAATGGTTTCAGATAAATAATGGATATCAATTAAACAGGTCTTTATTAACCAGGGCAATATTTCTGTGTACATGAAACAAAATTATACAGCTGTGATAATTATATGACATCCAAGAGATATGGGAGTTGTATTGCAGACTCGACATTTGAATATACAAACTGATTGCTTGAATGAGTCCTCGTTCCATAAACAGCCATGACAGAAGTTTATCATGATAAATTTACTCTGATTTTACTCTAAATTCTAACACATCCTGAATATTTTGATAATATAAAAAACAATAATACCACTCACAATATTGAAGGACGATTCTACTTGTCGGCCAAGAAAACTCCGCAAAGATATGACCATAGACATGGGTATCTGGCAACAATATCAACAGTTCCCTGCCAGTGATCTATATGTTGTCCCTCAAATTCTGGAAGTTAATCAGTTTGGAGTTATGTAACTTTGAAATAATCCTGGTTTAATTCCTTCTCATTTAACATGTTAGCTGCTACTGTAAAGCTGTTAATTGTAGTTCAGACCTTTGTAGCAAAAACCACAAAATGCTAATCCTGACGTTCAGTTTTCATATAGGTTGACCAATTACGTTGCCATCGACTTTGCATTCAAGCCGTTCTCGTTTCCACACATTTTTCAAATGGTTATTCAAACTCGTGTCCCACTCAAAAATTTGAAATGCCGTGTTTGGCAAGCATGCTCATTCCCATCAGTTTTCATTATGCGAAGATTCATTGGGCAAATACTAACTTTTGACTAATCAGAAAGCTCTTGATAACAATCATCAGTTAAATAATATACAGAACAATTACTTATGAAAAGGATCATCACAGAATGGAACTGGACAGAGCATCTAAAAATTAAAAAATAAACAAAAAAGTTTTAGAGACAATATACAAAACAGGGTCCATATTGAGGATAATTGGATTCATGTCAGTTGAAAAGTGAAATTGTGCTTTAAAACGGAAAACAGTCTTGTCTGAGGGCAGTTAAATCCGCTTCAAGTTAAACAAAATAAAACAAGATGTGAAAAGAAGATATTGTTCCCAAAATATACAATAAAATTAGAGCCATCAGAAATTGGAAATATAAATTTTGCTGAAAATCATTCAAATTGTACAAGAAACAAAAAGCAAATTTTATTAAAATAGAATAAAGGTTTTTTTTTTTATATCAGTAAATTATATTTCTCATTGATAAGTTTTATTGAAATTTCATTGACATTACAATCACAAAATATCACTATTTTCAGAAATTTTGGCAAAATCTGAATGAAATTTCAATTACAAATTCTCAGTGATAATTTCAGAAATTTTGGCAGTCAGTGAAATTTCAATCACAAAATCTCACTGAAATTTGGTGAAATACCATAATTTTGGTGAAAAAAGGGCATTTGAGTGAATTTCATTGAAATTTCTGTCACATTTTCACTAGGGTATGATTTTTTTTAATAATATATTTTAATAAGAAGAAAAGAAAATTATTTCTCAGAGTAAACATCAGATCAAGTCCAAACTCTACATTGCCCCAAATTTTCAAAGTCCAAAGATCCATCTGTGCTTGTAGTTCTTTTGATAAAGTTCAAAATTATGCTAACATTTCTACTAAAATCAGTCTAAAATCCATCTTAAAGTAGGAAAATGAACTGGACAATCAGAACTTTTCCATGTAACAGTGATCCTTTAGGAGGAATTTGAGAAATAGTACACTTAACTATTAGACAGATTCAGTCTGTCACCTTAGCCGTATTCCCAGTCTGCCCAAAGTCTGGATGAAATTGGGATTTTTTAAGCAGAATAAACCCTGAATCCACCTAAAATCCAGGCAGAATCTGCCTAAAAATTTTGTACAGGATGGGTTTTGAGGGTAGAATCTGGGAGAGACCAGTGTATATTTTTCAGGAGCATTTCTTTCACCATTCTTCCCATTATTACTGACTACAGTTAAAGCAGGACTTATTTCAAATATTTGGCCAGGAATGCAAATTTCAAGTTAAAATATGCCAGCATTCATTATGCAGCCAAGATATATCCTTGAAATTTTTTTAATGTTTCAGATCTATCCTTCAGTCACACCTAGAAGAGGAATCACTCCTTGTGATTCAGTGTGACTCGGGAAACACCAAGGCTAATTTGGTGGCCTGTGCCAGATATTGTATAGAGGATGAATTTCAACACATAAAGGACATCAAGAATATCAAAGTCAACCGAAAAGCTCCCTGCCATGTTGTCTTCATTATTCAGCTACCCAGAATTGCAGGGGGGTGTTTTAGTGGCTTCCAGGTGAGCTTTTGAGATGCTTTTGTCAAAGACAATAGAAATTAATATCCTGGTCTGCATCTTCGCTAGCCAAGGTTTCAATATGATAAAACTATGTACACTTTGGCGTATCAAGCAGATATTTCTGTGCTTCAGGTCTGTGAATTTCATTGGATGCAGTGGTAGTCCACCGCATCCAATCAAAATTAACTTGTTCAAATTTGAACACTGTTTTCCTACATGATTGAGACAAGGGGACACACAGCTTGAATGGACTGATAAATATGCAATTTTCCAGTGCCAGTCCATGTTTGCACAAATACATTTCACTCAAATACACCTGTAATGGCTTCCTTCTGGTACATAGTCATACTTTGGATGTTAAACTTCCAGAGTATCACTTTTAGGTCAGTTGCCCCCATCATTTTCGGCCAATGTACAATGCACCATGCTATCGGTTAGTTGGCATTACATACTAAGGAAGGCAACTCATGAAATCCAATAAATGTCGCTAAGACAAAGCACCATTATATCTGTTTGATCTGCTAATGTGTAGATAGGGTTATGACATCAGGACCTTGGTTAGCGAAGATGCCTGGTCTAATGATGAATGGCTTTACATGCATAATTTACAGCTCATCTCACTGTAAACCCAAATAAACTTATAATATGTCATTGAATCCCATATGCATTATTTTCTCATCCTGCATCAATAGTTCATTTTTTGTTTTCCACTACTATTGTTTTCAACTTCATCACAAAAACTGCATTTACCAATTTTAGATCAGATCTGGCAGAGATCATATTTATGCAAATAATGCCAATCTGTATTCAGATATGGCCACAGTTACTGAAAATAGATAAACCTTTACATATTAACTCAAAATAGGTTTACAGAATTTTACCAGATTTGACAAACTTGAAATTGGCAAATATTATTCTGATCCTCTATCAAATATGGCTAAATTTACTAAGTAAAGACCTTTCATATTGGCATAAACAATGTTGATCTGCAATAATTAAATATTGCTGCTGTTAATAAAATTAGAAGTACCTTTAATTGGCTTTTTAAAAAAAAACACACAGCAGAATTTGACCTACTTTTCCAGAAAGTATCCTGCTATACAGGCTGTTTATGTTTAACAAATGTTAAGCTACAATAAAATCTGGGTATATTTAATACAATAGAAAAATGGTAATCAACTCTTTCTAAAAATAACTGATTAAAGGGACTTGAGAAAGTTTGACAGAAGGCATTTCAAGATGAAACCACTGAGCAGAATTATATGAAAATTTACATATAGTGTTCATGCATGAGGAGTTATGAAGTTTGGTAAAAGGTCAAAAAGATATTTACATAGCTTCTTTGTTTTAACATCTTTTTTTATATTGAAAGACCTGAACCAGATTTTTTTGTAACAGTTTTCTGTATCATCTTCTGAAGCCATATATTTGATATTTTAATTATTATGACCTGCCAGTTATGTTAGTCACACATGCAACCACAAAATTCCTCAGATAAGTTTGACAAACCCAAACACTGTCTAAAAAGTTAGTAGGCATGAACTGTGTGAAGAATACCTTAAATTATTCTAGTTAATAAAATTTTTTAAAATTATTTATTTATTATGTTTATACTTGTATGCTGAAATTTTGAATGTGAACCTTGAAATAACAAAATCTTGGTACACAGCATTTCTTTATTCTGTCAATGGACAAGGTAGCTTCTAGGGTATGACCAATGTGTTCTGAATATAGCCAAAAGTTAATGTCCAGTTATGGTCAAAAAGTGCACCATCAGAAAGAAAAATCTTGTTACAATACTGTTACTATTGTTACTTCTATATTTTATTTTTCTTCCTTGTTCATTTTAAATCATAGTATGATGAATCAAGATTGAGGGGTATTGTTTTGACTTTGATCAACATTAAATCACGTAAGCAACTGAAAAATAAAATATGCATGAAACATTGTTTCCACAATATTTCATAATGAGTGGGAAGGAATGCATTGTAAATTAATATGTAGCATTCTATGTTTAATTAATTTTGTTATTTGTTAATGAGTCAGTTAATCAATCTGTGAGGAGACTGACATATAGTCATCTAAGAACTGTTGATATTAAATTTCTTCAATTATAATCATTTATCCAAAATAATTATTTAACTATAGAATCTCTGTCTTTGTGTAAAGGGAAGAAAATTGTTTTTATTAATGTATAGTTATACAAAAACACTCAATATTACTAATTCTGAATTAATCAAACTTACAAGTTATTGCATGAAAAATGATTGTTCAAGAAGCTTTTCAGAATCATTTGCAACAAAAAGGTGTTTTTTATTAAGTAATTGCTACATTGCTCAAACTCTCAGTGGTAGCTATTCAAGTGACCTGCATTAAAAGCAAGGTATCCTTATAGTGAGGGATAAATCAATTAGTCTGTTTTATTATATAACATGACAACACAAAATTTTGTTATTATGCAAGATCATGTTAATATTGGTTTGCAGACAACTAAAATTTAAAAACATGGAATCAAGTGTCAATAATAAAACAAAATGGAGAAAATTTGATTGCATCCATGACCATACCCACATTCCAAGATGGACATTGGTATGATGAGAGGCTTTATAGTGGGAAAACCACTGTATTTATGCCTTAATCAAAACATTTCCCTTGAATTAGATATGGAATGAAATGCATTTCAGTTGTCTTTGTTGCATCTGAATTTCTCAAGTTCAGCATACACAAGAAAAGTGCAGCAGTTCTAAAACAAAAGTTCAGCATCTCTCTGATCATTGTACAAACTTTTCAAATGAATTCATGCAGATCTGCAGAGTTCAGAAATTGTTTTGTTAATTCAGCATTATTTAAGACAAAAGACATACTTTAATAAGCCCATAATAGGTTGAAAAAGAAAATATGTTAAGATGAACAATTTTAGCAAGGATTCAGCAACTTTTCAGAAGTTTTCAAAAAAGTTTAAATAATTATATCAATGAAGAAGCTTTTTTCTTCATTGAATTATTATATAGCGTATATGAAAATCATTAAAAGGCTTTTTTGCTGTGGGTATGTAAATTTGTCAGAAAGAATAAAAGGCTTTAAAATGAAAAGATTTACTTCAAATCTGAAATCTACATATAGGATTCAACAGAGATTTTAGTCATTCCATTGTGATAAACGAAATCTCAGAACTAACTGAAGACTGCATTATCAGGGTCCAATTCAAATGTTGATATCCTGGTGAGATTTTTATATCCCACAAAAATCCCAGTTGATATTGATGGGATCTGGATGACATTTTCTGTTAGGATGACACATATACAGTATTCCCTCATTATAACACTATCTATGGGTGCCACATAGCATGTTGTTTGATAGTGAGAACATCTTATAATGAAGTACATAACATATATGATTTTCACTTAATGAAATGGGGTCAATGCCTGTTTTATAGCAGAAACTATGAAGGGCCTTATAGTCAGAGAGCACTGTACCTTGGTAAGTCTCTTGTTATATCTGTCAAGAATATTTACATGTTCTCAATCTCATCTTAGTGTGAACTGTGGCACTCCTTCCATATTGATGATCCAAGGGTACAAATTTCCCCCAATTCCCCCTCATCATGGAAATGCTTGCAAAGTCAAGGGGCAGTCAGTTTCAATGTTTTTCATCAAGTATTTTTAAAAAAACATTTATTTGCTTGATGAAGTTAGATACTAAATGTTCAGTTCATCTTATTTCAGTGTGGACTATGGCACTCTGCCCATATTGATGACCTGAGGGCACAAGATGAGGGGATACCCCCCATTATGCAGATGCTGGGTAAATCTATAGGTTCCATGATGGAGAGAGCAATTAAAATAAAATCTGAAGCTGCAGCTGATGTGAAGCAGATGTTCATGGCCAAAAGGGCTGATCAAAATGACACTGAAAGCAAAAACACTGATACAGAATTACCAAGGTAGGATTTGTCTTTGCACACCATATATTGTTTATAGGTGATAAGAATAATAATAATATAATATAACATACGTGCCAACCCTAATGCTTTTCTTGTAATCATTACACTGTTTTCACCAAATTATGTTTTATGCTTGACTGTATATGGATTATGCTTTTTTGGTACATTATAATATAAAATGAAAATAAAGCAATTAAAAGTTGGTTTTGTAATTTTTATTATCATCTTTTTAATTCAACTCATATAAGTTTGAGAATATTTTTAAAAAGGTGACTGCTGCATAAGAGTGGCATAAGAGTACTTTCCTTATTTGCTATTTATAGCAACTGTGTATGACCCATTTCCAACAAAACGGACAGGTTTCTTCTAATGCAATCTTTGCCTAACAGATTCAGTTAATTGCTAGGCTGGTTAGTAAGTGAACCAGTCTCTACTTTTAAAGAAAATGGCACCAGATGTTGAGTGAAATGCTTTACAGTGTGAGTTATGGATGTTATATCATGAAAAATGTTAGATCTTTTCAAACTTTAAAACATGTCAGATCAGAAAAAGGACAAATCAACACAACTGTACAAACTTCAAAAGAAGAAGATGAGAGTAATGTAATAGAGCACTCTGAGCACAGTGACCATGATCATTGCAGAATTCCATTTCAGTCATTCAGCAAAAAATTACACGTGTAGACTAATTGAAGTGAGTGCTGAATATAAGTAATTTTTCAGTACATTTTGTGCTTGTAATCTGGTTCTAATCCACATGGATTTTGCCTTTTGTGACAAGAATTTTGACCAGCTGCAGAACCAAGTTAGTCATAAAAATATATATTTTTCATATGTGCTGTAATTCTTGCATGTAGTATATGGATTACACTTTTTATGCCCAAATTACTGTTTTTGCCACTTATAATAGCAATAATTATGCTTATACCTCTTGGGGAGTATGTAAAAATAATTCAAGGACAACATGTGTAATACGGCTGGTATGATCATCACCTTACCAACATTCTTTGGAACATAAATGTACAAGTCAAATATTTAGAAAAGTTTCCATTTTTATTGCACAGAAAACTTTAAAACAAGTAATTTTGTGTAGAGGTCAAAATGTTTGAACTTTGTTGTGTAACACAGAAAAACTCCATCCCAATGCCCTCCCCAACATGCGCCCCACAACCAACAACCTCCATGATAAGCTGTATACCTACCTACATCCTGCCACAAGATTCTACTTGTCCTTACCATAGTTCTGTCCATTTGCAGACCATCTCTTCCAATGTAGTTAAAAGAAGTAATACTCCAAAAACTTCAGGGGCTAGGACTGAAATGGAAATTGCACAAGGCAGATTGGGAAATGTCTCAACCTCTCTGTGAGTCAAATTTAATAGTTGATCATTTTCAAATATGTTGGATCCAGTCGTTATGTTTACAAGAAATACTACAGGATGTTCCTTGGGATACAATGCCAAAGACTTCGGCTATTCATACATATGTCAACAAACCATGGTTTGGTGCGAAGATGCAACTGGGGAATGGACAAAGGTCATTAAAAATTTCAGCTGTATCCAACAACTGAATATTTGTTTAAATTCAGTATATCAGTATAAACTAAGCTTAAGCTTGTTGTACCACAGAGAGAGCGAGATGCAAACTTAGGGATTCTTTGTCTCTTGGTTGAACTGTGCTTGTCAATTCAATCAGTATGGAATATGTACAGAAAGTCATTGGTAAGAACAAATATAGTTGTACCAACCAGATATTTCAAGTAAAATGGCTGAAACTTTTTCGAAAAACACCTCTTGAGAGAACTATTCTGAAGGCTGAGCTTGTAAGAAAACATGAAAGAAAAGGTTCCTGAGAATTTCAAATCCACAAATGCTGAAAATCTCAATAAATCTGTCACTCTCATGAGATTCTGTTGATAGAGACCATGACTGTTCAGCAGTACCAGATGATATCCATATTTAAACTATATTTACACCCCCCAAAAGAATATCATATTGAATTCTCATTCCACACTGAAGCCTTGCAAAATCTGATTTTTTCAGAACCCTTAATTTTCCAGATCTTGATGAAATACAGTTTGCTCATACAAGATGGAGACAACTATTTCTGTACTGTTTGCTGCCTTATCACATTGGTATTAATGGTAATGAAAATGCAAATAAAACTGCAAAAGCAATCCAGAAGTCAACCATTTCTGAATGGAAAATTCCCAGTTATTACCTCAAATATTATATAAATCAGTAGGGTAAAATGATACACCTGTGCCGCATATCAATATGATTCACAATACACCTGCAATACGATACATGTCGACACATATATGAACTTGATGGTCTTTCCATCTTTGGAAGGTAGGTGGTGCCTTTTAATTTATTTTGACATACTGGGTGTTCCAGTATACAGATTATAGATAGTCATATAGTTATAATATATTTATATGCAATTCTCATCAGTGACAAGATAACAAAAATACTTTCAAGCAGACTACCTTGTGGTTGTTGGTGAGATTTATTCAGCATTATAGGCCATGTTTTAATGGTCACTCCATTTAACTCACTTTAGCCACCAGGCCCTTTGTTTTTGCATGACATGAATGTTTTGAAAACATTTATCACCAATTTCATGTCTCACTTAAACTTGGAAGACATTATGATGTTATCTTCAAAACAGAAGAAGTAATACAATTTCATTGCAAAGAATTTAATATCATCTAGAACAAATTCAGGCATGGGAATGAGGATGAATACCAATAAAATCTATCACATTGCACTTCCTGCAGATGCAAAAGACTGCTGCAGTCACAGGTACTTGCATTTGTTAGTGAAGAAGAAAACTATTGACAAGACCCAGTCCTATTCTGTAATTTTTTTCTAATTTACACAAGGTGATAAAATTTAGCAGTTTAAAATCTGCTGCCTCACATATCAAGTCCAAGTGGATTCAGTTCAGGAGAAAAGTGGAATCCTGCTTTAAAACGGTAAACAATCCTGTCATCTGAGAGGAGTTAAACCCAATTCAAGCTATAAAAAAGGAAACATAAGAGAAAATGAGTAAAAAAGTTGTTGTTCCAAAATTAACCAAAAACATTGGAGCTATAAGAAACAGGAAATACAAGTTTTGTGGGAAATTTTTCCAAATGAACAAGAAGAACAATTCGATCATGTTAAACTCAAATTAAAATTGGTTTTATATCAGTGAGGCACTGTTGCTCATAGATATTTTTTTATGCAATTTTGGTGATTCAAAATCTCAGTCACAGATCTCACTTATATTTTCAGAAATTTTGGCAAGATCCCAGTGAAATTTCAGTGAAATCTCAATCACAAAATCTCAATGATATTTTCAGTAATTTTGGCAAACTCTCTGTGAAATATGGTGAAATACCATTATTTTGGTGAAATAAGGACATTTCAATGAGACATCACTGAGATTTCACTCAGATTTCAATCACATTTTCACTAGGGACATTTGAATTAAGCTAGCTAGCTAGTTAATGTTGTGATGAAGAATTTTGTTTTTCCTTGAAAGTATTGAAAAATAATAATCAGTGTAGCTTTATTAAATTAAATTATTCAGTACTATAAAAGAATAAAACCATTTCATTTTTTCCTTTGTATTTCTTTTGTTTACAGACTTTTGTAAGGTTTGCAATCTGACTGCAGAAATGAAGGAACCTGTGTGATCATTGTTCTTCAATGTATAAACTGGAAACCTTAAAAATTCTAAGTTAAAAATCTGTCTTCCTTCTTTCACCAAGTTTCACATTTTCGTGCCTTTTGCTACTGAAACCCATTTTAATTCCATGTCATGAAGAGCAGGATTTCAATACAAGTGGTGAAATCCTGTTCATTGAAAAGCACCAGAAATCCATACTTAAATTACATCTCCTGCTCATGCACAACTGCATTTATGAAGTTTTCATAAACATCCACGTGGATTAATGGGGACAAATCCTGTCACTGCACACCACACCAGCTGAGCTCTGAATTTACCTCTACAAATACCTCAGGAAGAGAGACTTGAGGGAGTTTGTAGGGTTTTGAACAGTGTCTGACACCTGTATGTGGAGCCGCAAGGGGCTGATACAAGGTATATAGGAACACTGATAATTGAAACTCAGTAAGTCTGATCATGAGGATTGCCATGATAATAAACATCAGCTGGCTTGGCTGGAATGGTATGCTCTGCAAGAAATGTCCAAAATAAACAACATGGTGGAAGGAGGGGAGGCGGGTGGTTCTTTCCGCAAATAATGTTAACTTAAATACAACATCTACACTGAAAAGAACGCATCTCTACAGGCATCCCAGTTGCTATAATATGAATGCGGCCATAACTGACACAATGTTTGATCACATGCTCCAGCTCAGTCATCTGATTGGATCAACATGACATCGTATCTAAATTTAGTTACTAACTTATTAACATATATTGGTTGCATTGACATCATGTCTGGGCAGAGAAACCATAGTAGACAAAGAGGGGCCCAGCAAGGGGCCAGAGAAGGATGCATTGTGTATTACTTAAACTACACTTAATTAAATTATAATTTATGAATTTTTCATAAAAATCCACATAGATTCATTGTAAAAGCCATGCCATAGCCAGACTGATTCCTGTTCATGATTTTATATGCATTATGCCACCTTCAAACCCATCTAGTTGTCATGCATAATATCAGAGAATCTTTCATTTCTGACATTATAGTACTATTTATAGAACTATCATCTAAAAATTTAATGGATGCCATGCTAAAGATTTTTCTTTCCCAGAGTTTAGCCCCTTGCCCCTTAACTTCAGTTGAATTTTGTTATTCAGTAAAGCACAAAGAACATTTCAGACCATTACCATGTGTTGATACAATAAATCTGGCACGGTGTTTGTTATTTGTTTTTAATTCCTGCAGCATCAATTCTAAAAACTGTTTGTAGAAACAAAAAAATAAATAAATGTTATCAAGCTTTTAGAGGAATATTTCTCTTTCACTGTGTAGATTATACATTCTAATGCATCATTTATAATTGAGCCTAATCCTGAGAGAGAATCCCTCAAAATATGAGCTAGTACTAAATTCAGTTTTATCCAGGCTGGAATCAAATGTTGTTACTCATGATTTTTCATCCATATTAAGAATCAAGCTACTAAATTACATACTAACCACATTATTCTCCAGAAATTAAATAAACTCAGATATTACAACACAAATATTACATTAGGAAAGAATGTTTGGAAATACTTACAAGTACATTTTGTCACATTGGTTACCCTTTATTGTTTCCTTTTTTGTATAGAATATTAAGTTGCCTGTGGTCAGCCATTCTGGTCTTCCAGTTGTAAGAATTCCAATGTTACAAGTTTATGTTCTTGACATAAGTAGCAGAAAAGAGTGAAAAGCAACAAGCTTTGTAAAATTCAACAAATAATTTATTTCCCTTGAATACAAAATGAAAATGAAAGAAAAAGAACTTATGGCATTGTGAATTAAATCCCAAAATAAATCCTAGAATTGCAAACACGAGTCCTAATAATTTAAAGTCCTGAATAAAATTTAGTAAAAGTCAAAATTAAATCCAAAGCTGAAGGTGTTGATGTGTCTGTTATAACCTGTATAATGCTAATGTATCAACAAGTCTTTTGTTGAATCACAGTAATATAATTCCAGGTTTGAATTCACTATAAATTCCTGTGAATGTCTCTGTCCAAAAATGTTATCAGAGCACTTTTGTATTTCCAGAGAAAAATAATCACTTGAATTCAGTAATTTGAAGAACTAAATTCCAGCCCAAAACAGATTACTGGTCACAACATATAATACAACTTGATTGTGCTAGATGTTAAAGCATAAATGTATTTTCATAAAACTGACAAGATTATATAGTCCTCGACTTGACCTCAGGTCACAATTAGCAATTTCAACAAAAACAACCTATTACCTAATAGAAAGTAACCTTCTAGAATGATCCTGATATTTACAAAATAAAAATGTTAGTTTTTACTAGAAACCCATTACAAAAATTAAAACATAGAGTCTGGACTATTTCAGGTACAACAGGTGAATTCCAATAACCTAGACCTAGATCCAAATAAACATATTTACTTCTGTTAATAATGATCCTATTATTAAACCCATACACGTGGAGAACATTTTAGCTATGTTTAGCTGTTAACAGAATAAAATTTTAAAAAATCAATTCAGGTCAAGCAGAAAATAAACTTGATTTTGGACAAGGTTAAGTCCAACATACAATGTTACATTACAGAAGCATGTAATGAAATAAAACAAAAATTTTAAAAAAATAACAAAAAATGCAAATGAAAGATACATAACACCAACAATAGAATAATTCCCATTATAAATTAGAAAACACCTCACAATTAAATTAATCACAGTACTACATTACTGACTTTAGCAGTTCATATGTTCATATACAGAACTTTTACACTTTTATCAATATATCTTCCCCCAAGGACTCCAATCAATTAATCTGATCTTATGAACCAATTATTGCTGGCTCCTTTTGTTTTACACTGTGATTTAATGGCTATAATACATTTTGTGACTGTAAAGATATTGATGAAAGAGGGAAGAAAATAGAAGACCTTGTTCCAAATTATAATCTTTGCATCTTTAATAATAGATCATATACCTGTCTCCTGCCTAGTCAGTGTCCTACTTGTACCAAGATTTGACCATCTGCAATCCACCCCTTTTTCTTGACATCTCTTAGGGAGTCACTGATTTTTGTGTTAGTATCCCCACTTTCTTTTATACTTAAGAAGTAATACCCACAAACTTCAAGGGCTAGGACAAGTGGAAACTGAACAAGGCAAATTGGGAATCATTTCAATATGTCTGTAAATTAGGGCATCATAATTTGTATTTGAGAAAATTTAAAAGGAGGTAAAACCTTTGTAGTAGTATGGAAAAGTCTGCACAAATCTGTATGGACAACTGCATCGTGAGTTTTGGTCACAATTAAATGAACAGATAGTCATAGTGGTACTTACTAATATCTTCATTACAGTAATGTAAGAACTGATTTGTTACTTAAAGAAATGGATGAAGGCTATTTTGCAGAGATTATATGAAATTCTCAGCACTTAATTATGGCATTAACAACATAAATTTTCTGAATATTTTTGGTGATACAAAATGCATTATATAAAATGATTGGCAAAAAGCAAATATATGTGCAAAAGGACATTTCTCATATTTTCTAGCAATTTCTTTATTACATTTTCAGATTCCATTATTCTTCTTTTTAAAGGATAAGGGCAAAATACATTGAAAAACATATTTACAACATACCACTTAGAATGTTTTGTCATATGACAGGTCAGTGCAAAACATGATATGTTTAAACTATTTGCATAAAGAATATATAGGTGCAAAAGGAACATGTGTTTCCTTTATTGCTTGATCAAATGGAATAGATAGCTTTTTAAGAAAGACAGAGATAAAAAAATAATACTGATGTAAACTAAGCATAATTTTTCATAATACATTTACCATATGATGTGTAACTGCCAAAAGTGGTACATGTATTTTAATGACTTGCATAAAAGACGATTATGTGCAAAAATTATGTGCACGTAGGCTTCTTAATATCTTGATCCTTTATGAGTAAGTCCATCTTTTAGTAATAATGCCATCCATTACAGGGTTACTGGGTTGTTATCAATTTCCTTTTTACTTAATGAGTTCTCAGCCTTTCCACCCGTTTTCTTTTCATTTGGTTTGGTTTTTCCCTGCTGAAGACAGCATTACTACTACTCTAGTTCCTTCTGTGGACACAACAGCATTAGGGTTTGTTTTCCAGGCATCTGACAAAAAGCAAGAAACTCTTCATTCCCGTTGTTCATCAGAAATATCCATCCATGTATCTAAATCTGTGTAATGGTGCAAGAACATTTCTGTCCCCTTGTAATTGCCCATGTTCCTTATCACTCAACACCACTCTGCTTCTCCACCTTGCACAATGTTGTACCACATGTTGATGAACTTTGGAAGATCCTGGAATTTCTATTCGACCACAGACTTCAAAATATGTTAGCACTCTCCAAATTGTTATTTGTCCAATTAGATGGAATTCGAACTTTTCTAGCCAATTCTATTACATGTTTTTCCAGAAGCAGCAGCAATTTTTTCTGGTCAAAGTAGGTTTTGAAAAACTTTCCACTAGCTGTTTTATCCAGAATGTTGAATTCCCTATGGAGTCTGTCAGCACGAGTGGAATATGTAACAACATCAGTAAATTTAACAATACTGTCTTTACCAAAGATGGCCAGGATCATATTCTGTCTGTGCTTTAAAGTATGTCCAACACTGTCCTCCATATACTTGCTAGCATTGTTTTTCAAAAGTACCTTGTACTCCACTGTTTACTTCCAGGTAGACATCTGGATATTTCATTTTTGAATGCCAGTTTATCATTACTGCCTGCAGTTAAGTTTGAAAGTTCATTGTCACTTAGGTTATTTGCATTATCATGCAGGAATGATGAATAAGTCTTTGCTGATGAATATGTGTGTATAAAAGTTGGTTTGAAACACAGTGAATGACCATGGTCAATCTTCTTACAAATGACAAATTTTTAGAAACAGTAGGTATCACATGGAACTTGCCTTGATTGTAAGTTTTGTTAATACATAAGACACAGCCTGATTCCGTACAACAGAATCTTTTAATGTCTTTAATTTGTTGTGCTGTAAATAGTGTTATAAACAGATATTTTGAACCATTGACATGCCTTACACTTTGTACGAAAGGGTGTGTCTTTGTCATCTGTTCGACACTGATCATGTGGTCTGCAGCATTGTTTGATCCCTTATTAGGTTTCTTTTCCAATTTATTGGTAGAGGATTTCATATTTGTCAATTGTCTTCTATTGTGTTGCTTATCACGTTCATTATTATTCTCTTATCATTGACCTTTACACCACCTTTAGAGGTTGCTGAAACAATATAATAGTTCTTAGGAAGTTTTTCGTAAAGACAGACACAGAATTAACAGATTTCACCAAAGGAAACATTACAACTTAGAGCTCACAGACTTTCAAGAAAAATATAGTATCTCCAAAACTTTCTTCTGATGCATTGCTTTAAAGGATTATCACAAGAAACCAGAATATTTAATTGAGATAAAAAAAATCTAGAGTATTTTAGCATGTTTTTGACTCATTTCAACACAAAAAGCAAGATAAAAATTATGTAAATACAGAAAAAGACTACCAACAGAAATTGAAATTAAGGCATCTGCTTGGTCCTTTCAGCACACAAATCTATGCTAATAACATTGTTTTATGTTCTCTCAGCCCATCAAAAAGAAAGCCGACGTTAATGAAACAAACCTTATAGCTGTTATGAGTCAACAAACTTCATAATTATTTAGCCACATTAGTCACTACAGAACAAAGCCAAGTACAACTGGCAATTTTTGTCAGATTAAACCATTATAAACCAAAAGACTGTTTAATCTGAGAACTTGAGCAATTTCCTATTTAAAATGTGGCATACTTTCAATATTATTATTATTATTATTATTATTATTATTATTATTATTATTATTTCCCCTCTTGTATGGCCTGTTAATACGTTACCTGGATATATTAACCTGTTATGAAAATGTATGTTGTAAATGAATTTGTCTGTTGATTTTTTTAGTATCTTTGAAAATAGAATTACTGATTTTGATAAAAAAATAAGTAAGAAAATACAAGTCCTTTTTTCGCACATATTTATTCTTTTCACAAGTCATTTTACATACTGCTGTACTTACTGACTGATCATATGACTAAAATGTCATGAAAATTCATGTTGTAAATGCATTAGTCGATGTTTTTTTGTGATTATCTTTCATTTAAAAAAGGAATTATTGAATCTGATAAAGAAATAAAGAGAATAGGAGTTCTTTTTGCAATTATTTCTTTTTCTTGCAAAAGAAGTTCTTTTCACACTTTAATACTACTCCCCCAATGTGTTGATTTCAAGAAAGCATTTGACTTGATAGATCTTCAAATTCTTCTACAAAAGCTGCGATATTGCAAGTTTGACTACCAATTATTAAAATAGTTTTGTTCATACCTCTACAAAATTCTCAGCATATCACTGTTCAATCAGACATTTCACAAGGCTCAATCCTGGACCACCTTCTCTTCTAATCTTCTCAATGACCTTAAAGTACTCATTGAAAAATACTGATTTGTTTGCAGATCATGTAACCTTCAGTCGTCCAGTCCTGATATTAATGTTTTCAGGAAAACCCCAAGTACTAACTTTCAGAAAGCCAAAATATGTTTGGTAATTTTACTTTGCCACATCATAACATTTTTAATTGTACAACATTTCTCACTTGAGGTTACACATATTAACCTCCAATGGGACCTAAGAATTCACTTTTAGAGTCTCAAAAACTTGCCACCACTGTCTGGAAGGTTGGCAGGTATGAACTGACCTCCAGCCAAATCCAAAGGGGCATAACTGCAGTGTTGCCTCAGAGAAAATGATAACTGGCTTGTGATATCCAAGATTCAAAGCAGCATTACTTTCTTGTCCTTTATATCATAAGTGGGTATTGAATTACCAGGAAGAGCGAGAACAAGAGAATGAGAGCACATTAACCTTTATGTGACCTTAATCCAGATAAGGCCTTTAGCTTGATTAGGCCACAGTTCAGATTGTTATATTTCATAAAACTGAAACTTCACAGTAATTTATACTGCAGTTGTGTCAGTAAGTTATTTAATTAAAGTTATTAATATCGGAGTTTGTGAAACTCTTTTTACAGCAGGCAGAGTGAATGTGAAGGCAAGGAGGCAAACAATCATTCAGGTGAAAGTGGTCAAGATCAGGGTCATGAAGTCATCTACGAAAGAGTTGACCACAAACTGGATGTCGAGAGTCTGATACTGTCCTGCGTCCAGTCTGCTTTGGCCATGGTCAAGGACAAAGAAGAAACCACTGACAGGTCAACACGTAGGATTGAACACATGCTTTATTTACTACATGAGAACCCTGTTGAAGGTGAGTATTTGAAATAATTTTTATTTTAATGATTATTTTGAGAATTTTGAAATGTTTATGTCAATTAGTGTGTTGTCATCTTTATAATCATGAACTGTATGTAGTTTTTCTCTCTTGATGCATTGATTATAGTGGTTGTGCATAAAATAGACCCCAGCAGTACCACTTTTTTAGCAGCCTAGTTGTTATTTAGTAACTAGGGAGTTAGACCAGGTGTGCTTTATTCATACCATGACATTTTGCATAGTTATGTAAAATCACAGTCAGATCTGTGCTATCTTTTTTCAGGTTTACCCTCATTTGTTCAAGGGCTGATCCTCCATATTGCTGCCCTTCTGAATGAGAAGGAGAAAAATTATGCCTTCAGACCAGAAAACTGGTTGTCTCTTGAGGCTGCCAAACCTGAGAACATCAATAAGGCTGGCACTTTCAGGTATAAACAGCTAACAGAAAAAAGATGTATTAGTCACTTTAATGGTCATTGTGACTGTTAGATGATATATAAAGAAGACATATATGTTTCTGGAAGTAAAACTTATTTGATTATTGAACCAGTATTATTTTCCATATGTCTATTGATATTTTTGTATTCTTTCACCATGACAGTTTACAACACATGGTGACAAAAACTGACAGTTCATGAATGTGGCTTAAATGGTACAATAGGTATGATCATAATACAAGGTTATGGTCAATAGTGGAGAGAAGTGATACACAGAAAGTCTAAACAAAGCAACTAAATCATGACATACATATTGCCTGTCCTTGACGTAATTTTAGTTATGGTAAGAAGGGTGGTTAACTGAGGATTTAATAGCAATAAAGCATAACATGTTGTCATCATGTTCTGTATATTTAATTTGTATTATGTGTTTAATTTTTTGGTTCATCATTATCAATTTTAAGGGCCTACCTGACTGGTGACATTTATTTTGTAAACAACATATATTTGTCTGTCATTGTAGGCTATGTATGAAGGTAATTATTAATTGTAAACATGTTTACATGTTTGCAGTTTAGATGCAGCCAAGATTCTGACCTTAGAAGGTTGCAGAAATGAATTTTTGTTTAAAGTTTGGAGTAATTTTCCATTAACATGACAGAAAAATTTAAGAAAATAATTATGACATTGGTTGAGTGGATAAGTATACACTATAAAGTTGTTTATATTGGAATTGACTCATTTCTATCTTAATATTGAAAGTGGAAAAGTTTTATTGTTGTATTTAGGATTTTTTTTAGAGAATTTCCATGTAACCCCCAGGGGTGTAAAATTGAGGGGAAAAAACCTTTGGTGTCAGAACTGGAGGTCAAATAAAAAATGTGGTTGTCAAAAATGTACTGACAAATTTTTATCTGACCCACACTTTTTCAGCTTGAAATTGGATATTGCAGCTTTTACTACAACATAGTCTATCTCTCTCTCTCTCTCTCTCTCTCTCTCTCTCTCTCTCTCTCTCTCTCTCTCTCTCTCTCTCTCTCCAACTCAAAAAATAAGATAAACCAACACGCACAATTAACAAATGCATTGTCCATTCAAAGAATAATTTTATTAGTTCATTTTCCTTTTAGTTTAAAGTTGTACTTTTAACAGTCTTATTAACAGCATTATTATAGACTAACACATTACATACAACACAAAAACCCAAATAAATCTTTTTAACCAAATGTCAATTAAATTACTGCCTGTCATAAAATGTGTACTATCATCGGTTTCATTGTACTTCATCCTAGAACACATTTATCCAAAAATCAAAGAGGCTAATGATTCATCTTCTTTCATTGCAAAAGAGTTAAAAACCAACAAAATCTGCAATGACCCCCTGACCTTGCAATCCAAATAACGCATTTGTCTTTGCAAGCTTACTGATTTCTTTGTTGTGAAAGAATGCCTTGGTTGATAATATGTTCTCCAGATATATTGTGGCAAAAAAAGGGCAGATTTTTTTAAAATTCTTAAACCCTGTCATGAAAGGATTATTCATTTTTGCAATCTTCACAATCACGCAATTAGAAGTCACATCAGTAATCCCAGTGGATATGCCATATTCCAGTCAAGGGAATTATTTTCTCTGCTATTCATTCAAGTTAGATCCACAGTTACTCTTTTGTGTTCTGCTTCTTTCACTTTCATGGCTAGTGATTCTTAGTGTTTTAATCTGGAGATCACTTTCTAGCGCAACAAGCATCAAGGTTAAACATCTAGATGACATCTTGCTGAGATAGATGAAAATCGCATAAGAGCTCACGAGATTAGGGGAGGCTACTCCATCATAACATTGCCTATGCTCGAAGTATACACGATGCCATCCCTCATCCTAAGCATTGGATATTAAATAAATCCTGATTGCATTATGTGAATCCTTTGCATCAAACAAAATGCACAGCAACAAAACATGTGCCTCAATTTTATCCAGAGTGTGTAAAGGGAAACACGGGGATTTATTTATTTAAAATGTTCACTGGGATTACAAAGTGCTCTTGATCTTTGGACTAAATCACTGTTTTGGGATTATTGTAAATTTATTGAAGGACAGTTCGTATTATATGACTGTGAAAATTTTGGGATTATTGTGAATTCATTAAAGGACAGTTTGGATTATATGGTTGTGATACATCAAGACTGTTGGCACATTAGCACATTTGAGACTACTGGCACATCAGCACATTCAAAATTGGAATGCATTCAGAACACCACTGGAATTCATTCAGAATACTTTATACTTTTGGATATGTGATAGAACACTTAGAACTATATAGGATTTAATTTACATTACTGTAAGTTATTTTTAAATTTTCATTCTTTTCTTTTACTTATTTTAAGATCACAGAGTTGTAATAATTGCATAACTTAATCATTTTTGTGACAAAAAACCTCATTTGTTGGAGAACTGTCACAAAGACAGTCTACTAATGAAATTCACATGCCCATGTGAAGATCTGTCGTCTTTTTCATAGATGATGATTATGCCAGGACATAAGTGTAGGTTGATGGTATTGAGCAATAGCAATGGATAAGTATTACATAATTAAAATTACTTCTACTCCCCACCCTCAAAAAAACTACATTTAAATAGATAATCAATCACTACTGTGTTGCTGAATGTGTCATATTGGTGGTTTGGTTGATGTGTTGCAGCTGATCAAAAAGAGAGAGCAGTGTAATTGCCATCTGGCTGGGAGAGAGATCCATTTTACTGTATGCCTCTCCTTTTCTTGTTCAGAATTCTCAGGTTCTCTCTTGCAGAGCCCCTAGGGTGGATCAGCTGAGCATTCTTCATGTTCAGAATAGCATATTTCATCCTCCCATGAGTGAGGAGAAGCAACACATTCCGTGCATCTTGGAGTAACATATCAAAACCTCCCATGAGGGAGGAGCTACAATGCACACATCACATCCTGGGTAACATGTCACACCCTCCCAAATGGGATAAAACCACTGCACCCATCACTCCTCTACCCCCTTTACCATAACATCCTGTGCAAGAATGGGAGACTGCCCATGAGGTTCGGAATAGGGAAAGATATAGGATCAGAATTCCCTACTTAACCATCATCCCTGTAAATCGTTATGTAATGTGGGGCCCTCATTCTCTGCCTCTTCTCAGGTGGCATCAACCAGAAAGTCTGGAGGCATACAATCATAGACATCCAGGAGAAAGACCAGCAATCTTGTCTTTCCATTGGAACTTCTGGTACACAGATAGTCCCTACTCACAACATGGAGTTACAGGCAGTGGCACCAAGTGATCCAATGTCACCTCCGCCTCTGACAGATATAGTGAAGTCCAGCTGCTTCTCTGTACAGAGTGTATTAGACAGTCATGATGCTCTATCCTCATCAGCTCCAAAGAGCTCAGTGTGGAAGCAGCTCCATTGTTGCCTTCTATCAGTTGTATGAAGAGGAAAAGATCCTGTCCTCTGATAAGATGAATAACAAAGTTTTCTGCCTTTTACACATGAATTTGTGCCCGAAACCATCAGGTGCACAGTCAAGAAGATCCTTTCCTGTTCAAAAAATATCTCAGGGACCCAAAGACAACTAGATCTCTTCCTACTTCCACATACATCCAGGAACGAGGAAGTCTCTTTGGTTTTCTTTAGGCAACATAGAGGATCATCTGTGCCTCCCTGTACTTGAGAACTCTACTGCTACTACTACTACTACTACTACTACTAATAATAATAATAATAATAACAGCAACAACAACTTTATATAGAAAAGGTAACAGGAACTAATCTACCTGGAGTCCTTCTGTTATGTACAATATACACAGTATATACAACACAATGTGACAGTTAAGTTTAATGATAAAGAATTGAGTTATTTTGAAGATCAAAATAAATTTCAAGCTTGTAATACTCGAGTGTTGGCGAGCACATAAAATAAATAAATATATTTTACTGAAACATTCTTCAGTAAAAATGATGTATAAACATAGAAAAACAGGAGGTATTTATATTACTTAGACCTGTTTGAGTATCTTAAGAGTTTGTCCATTTAAGATGCAGATTATGAAAAAAAGAATTTCTAAGAGCCTGCCTTTTATCACCCGCTTCAGTGTAGGACCCAATGTGTTTTCACCAAATCCCTTCTAGTGAAATTGCTGGAAGACATAAAGAAAGGGGCAGTCAAGAATATTATGCAGAATCAGTCTGTTTCTGCATATTCCTAGTTACAAACAAAACTTGGAAATTTTGTTTCAAAATCAACTTCTTCCCTTTAAACCAGTTTCTTTTGGATTAATCCTTCAAGATGGAGACCACTTGTTTAGTTTGTAATGCAGTGCATACATCAGATAGGGTGGTCTACATTGACCTTTAGAAGGCCTATTTGCACATCCTAACAGTTCTTCATCAATGCAAATACTTTTGGTTTTGCTTGGACCAAGAAATCTTTCAGTTCCAGGTTCTGCTATTTGAAATTGCTTCTGCATGTTAGAGTTTTTATGTGAGATATGGGAGTATGAGTGGCATATCTTCTTCATTATTTTGACCAATGGTGGATTCACAGTGTTGAGATACACTCCCTCCATCAGGATCTGTTCCATTGCTGTTTGACAATAACTCATTTGAGTCTTTCACACAATTGGGATAGGTTACTGACTGTGGTCCCCATGCATGCACCCAACCCCCATTCCTACCTGTTCATTGATGCATCCGATTTTGGTTGGGGCACTCATTTATATAATCAAGGGTCACTGGACTTGGATCAATCATCTGTCCACATGAATGATCTTAAAATGTTGTCAAGGAGGCACACACATGTTTCTTCTTTTTTTTTATGTTGTGGTCTGGGACCACTCTCCCTGGACAACCATAGAGAACTCCATACTCTGAGTTTGCCACATTCTGGACAAGAAGAATGTGTCAGTGGATAGTCTATCAAGTACAGGCATATAGTCCTCGTGAAATGTTCTCTACGCCACTCTCAAAGTGGACTTGTTGCAAACGAGGCTCAACAAAAGACTCCCCTTTTACATTCTTCATTCCTGAACCAGAAAAGCATGGACAGTGGATGTGTTCAAATTCCAGTGGGATTGTCTTTTCATATATACTTTCCCACCATTCCAAATGCTACCACAAGTTCTACAAAAAGTCAAAATGCCCACTGCTCTTATCTTTCTCACAATCCTCACATTTTCCACCTTCACACTTGGCTTGTCTCATGTGATCTATCTGCCAGAACACGTTTTCAGGCCATAATGTTAGTTCCATCATTCAGGCAAGGAGAGATTTTGTGTGCAAGGTCTGTGATGCCAGGTGCGGAATCTTTTGGGATTGGTGCAGTAGGAAAGACATGAGTCCTTGTGTTTCTTTTCCGTGAACAAAGAATGTTCAGTATTGACTATCACGGGTTATGATAATAATAATAATAATGAAGACTTTGTATAGCACCTAATCTTTAGAAGCTCTAAGCGCTTTACAACATTTGACAACATTTAAAAAACATATATAATGATATGATTACAAAAATAAAAACAACACAAAAACAAAAGACACAAAAATTGGAATTTGAACACATCCACTGTCCATGCTCTTCTGGTTCAGGAATGAAGAATGTAAAAGAGGAGTCTTTTGTTGAGCTTGCCATTTCCAAAAACACAAATTCTCTCAGAACACATCATTTGGTTTGTTTTCTCACCTTACTAATCATTTGTATTTTGAGCTACAGAGGCCTGTCTCCCACTGTCTTGCACCCAGAGAAATGTGTATTGTGCTTTAATGGTCTTTCATGAAAACCCCCTATGAAATATTAAGTGATGCTTCTTTCTAAACCTTTCAAGACTGTTTTCACTCAGCATGGCATCTGCAACAAGATGATGCAAGCCTCATGCCTTGCTGATTTTCAGTGTTTGTATTTTGTTTAATGGTAATTACAAATCCATTTTGCATCTTTACCACCCAGGACTTTTAGGCAAATCAGTTACCTATGGTAGCACCACTACCCATAGAGATCCCTGGTCTCAGTCAGATCTGTGCTGGAGATGAGAAAGATAGTTTCTTGCCCATGTTAGGTAACTACATTTCCATCTCAGTGTCTCCAAAGGGAAAAGAAGGGTCATAAATGTCCTTTTCTTCCTCCTCAGGGCTCTGTTGATATTTTGAGCTCACTTTATTTCATGGTGGATTGTCAGAGGTTCCTCACCAACAGAGACTATTATCTTTTTATGAATCAAAAGCCCATAAAGTGTGAAGCGTTGCAGCATCATGGGCCTACTTAATCATTCTTCCTTGAAAGATATCATGAGGGCAGCATTTTGGAGATTACATTCTACCTTCTTCTACCTCTGCTCTTTAATACAGCAGAACACAGTCACATTTTCTCTGAGACTTATAGTTGCAGCACATTTGGCCCAGAGTATATGTACATACTGTAAAGTGGATTTCACTACTAAATGGTGAGTAGATTCCATTTTTCTGTTTTTTATCAGTTCTAACACATTAACCAACCCATCTGACAATTTCAGCTACAGAAGAATGAAAGGTTATGTATTACTGTACTGCAATTAAAATGTAGTTGGAGGGTGGGGAAAACTAAATTTAATAATGTAATACTTAGCCATTACTACTGCTGAATGTTTTTTTTCACATCCCGCTCAGATGTCCTGATATAATCGTCATCTATGAAAATGACTGTTGTGCACATGGACATTTAGGGTGCTGCATTTCCAGAACTTATGTTTGTATTGACATGGGGTTTTCACTAAAAGATTTCTTATGATAAGTAGATGGTTCAAAACCAAGTTTAATTTTCATGATCAGATCAACCGGTGGTATGTCTTTGGTAAAGCCATTTTACTCTACCTGTTTAAGCATGATATAATATTCAAAGTGTTGCTGTGCCATAACATAAAAAAATAAAACTAAAAAATTGGTGTTATTCAGGTCATATTGAACACTATGATGGCCATCATCAAAATCTTGTTTATCTACTTGTCGTAAATGGATGATCACACTGAATGTAGGTTTTACTAAAAGTCTCTCTGTAAACTGTAGTTGGTAGCAAATGAACATTGTTTTGATTAGACCTCCATCATGGCAACAGTGCATGGTGTCCATCTTGAAAACCTTGTTATCACTGCTTCTGAATGGATGTTTATATTGACTTCAGATTTTCACCAAAAGAACTTTTGTGGCATGTAATTGGTGATAAAAGTTGGTAATAAATGAAAATAGTGCCAAACAAACTGCCAACATGATCACCATAGTGACATCTGAATGGATGGTCATAGTGATAAAGGGTTTTTACTAAAACGTTTTATGATATGTACTTAGTCCAAAATGAAAATGGTGCCAAATCAACATCTCTTTATTGGTACTCATCCTGAACAGAAAAGTTGTATTAGAATTGGGTTTTCACTGTAAGACTTTTGAAGATATGTACTTGGTCTTGTGTGAAATTATTATCCATCAAACATGTCCGCCTTGGCAGCAGTATTGAATTATTGAGTGGGTGGGGACTACTCCTCTGGAAGGGATGGTCGCCTGTTGTTCCTAAATGAAAATTATGCTGATTTGACTTTCTAAAATGGCTGCCA
This sequence comes from Megalonaias nervosa, assembly GCA_016617855.1. NCBI lineage: Eukaryota > Metazoa > Mollusca > Bivalvia > Unionida > Unionidae > Megalonaias > Megalonaias nervosa. The sequence continues at coordinate 31,456 of JAECUM010017988.1, read as the reverse complement.
AAGTGGCCAGTGAAAAAACATCTTATTAAAGCTACTTCTCCAGAATGGATGGTTGTACCAGCATGGGTTTTCTTTTATTTATTGAAAATTACCTCTTCTTGCAAGATGTAGTTGCTTATTGTTAAAATGATGTTGCAACATCTGAAATAGCTACCTTGACAGTGCATTTGAAAATCTTGATATGAAATCATGTGTGCATATCATAAGTGTACTACAATGTACAGTGTACAGTTGTATTCTACAGAAAAAATAAAGCTGTTCTTTGGTTTCTCTAGAATATGAGAAACAAGCATAGTACCAGCATGTCTCGGGTGTAACATTAGCATACTTCAGGTGTACACAATGGCAAATTATTTAAATTAGTATGCCTGTATTTAAATACACCACTCCCTCGATAACTCGCGCCCTGATAACTCGCGAACCCGCTTATAATGCAGGGTCAGGCATGGATCCCATGTTTTTAAACCAGAAAATACCCAAAAATTTATTCCTATTTGTTGAACTTGTAGAAAATCGCAATCAAAATTGGTAATGGAAACTGATATATTGCTTGTTTTATCATCGAAAACGGTAGATAGGACCTGGAAATTTTAATCAACATTATGAAATATCAACCATAAAAAGAAGTCATAACATTTGTTACATTTTCTTTCCAAACGACATTCTTAGTACACAATAATAACAATACTCAAGGAAATTTTGATCAATGAAAATGTCAATTATGCCTAGTGGAAGCAGTACTTTGATAACTAAATACCAATTAAATAATTTTTTGTATCAATTGAAATTTGTGTTCTAGTTCTGTCTTTTAGTTCCTTTTAAGTGTAATCATCATAAATGCAGTGTCCTCTTGTAATTAAGCGTAAAATGTGTCAATCTATCATAACAGCTCTGTCTGCAAGTGTTCCTCTGAGAACCTAATTAAGTGCCGACCGTGTTTTGATATCGGACTAGCGGAAACATTTGTGGTATTGTTGCACTAAATAAAATGCAGGCCTCCTTTTCTATTATCACATTAATTACATCTTTTGAATCAAATAAAGAACGTGGAATAAACAAAAACCAGCAGTTCCGGTCGTATGTCGGGTAACTCATTTCATTTGATCAATCGAACACGTTATAAATGTTATTGTGTACGTAATCTAATTAAACTACCTTAAATTAACATGCTCAATCATAAATCTGATTAAAGATAGCAAGGCAACCAAGCGAAATGAGTACTTCGTAAAATAAAGAGCTTTGTTTCACAGATACAGACCATTGTGGGGAAAACAGGTTTCAGAGAATTCCTGAATTCGCACATAGAGATATTCTCAAGGATGATAAGAAGTTTCACTGTTACTTGCAATGAAATCTTGGCATCAATATTTTACTAATTGAACAATTCAAAAATTCAGCTTCAACATAGACGATTGTCTCATGAAATGTTGCGGGGGAGGGTATAAAAAGGAGTCTTGTTTGGTAGTGTATCAACAGTTAGTCTGGTTCCCAGCTTTGTAGACTCCTTGTTTTGGAAAAATATTACACAGTACTCTAGGAACCAGACTAATCAACAAAAACAAAAAGCTGTGACATAATACACAAATGTTCTCAAATGTCATGTTGGTTGTTGAAACCAGTTGGAAACATGGTATCAATCTTTCAGATGTTGGACATTTTGAAAATAAATGTGATTTATACAGAATAATAAACAACTTCATCAGAAAAAGTGCTTTATTGACAATTATTCTCAATGCAATTATAAAATGAGGATTCAATCAGTAAACAGCCCAGACTCCCCAACCCCACGGTTCTCTGGATGTCTTTTGTCTAGCAGATTTTTGGTAGGTCCCTCGATAACTCGCGCCTTTGCTTATAGTATGGTCTATGTTTTTGGACCCCGATGCACACGAGTTATAAAGGGGGAGGTGTAGTAGATTAAGCATTAATGTATTAAAATGTATTGCAGACATTAATCACACCAAAGTAAGGGTGTATATTACAGTTGTAAATCACAGGCACAAACCACACAAAAGTACAGGCATGCATAAATTATCGTGGCATAAACAGGCGTATATTGCAGATGTAAAAAATCGGCACAAACCAGACCCTGAGTACATGCATACTATTTACACATTTACAGTGCAGGTGTATTTCTAGCATATTATGCAAGAGGCCGTATTATGTCAAAAATATACACCTTGATTTACTAATAATGCAATGAACACCGACAAAATAGATGAACACTGTAATTTACTTTAATAACCTCATAACACATAAAATAAATATATTTATTAGCAGAATCTATAATTTATTGCCATACAGCCATGTTCTTTGTCTGCTGAACTTATTGCAATTCTGCACTCGTCAAGTTGTGTCTACATTTTCTTCTTAAATAGCTCATAGTTTCGGTGACAGCCTCATTTAAATCAGTCATTGAAGGGTTTGGCAGTCTGCATTTAACACACCATGCATTTGCACATTTATCAATAAAGATGCATATGGTAAGAAAGTGTATTTAATTAATGAAGAAAGTAGAAGTATTAATTTTTAATTAATATATTTGATTTCAGTTTGCATGACATACAGTATCAGAATTAAGGTTTATTTTATTTTATTGTTTTAATGGCACTTTAAACTCATCATTTTCTACAGAATGAATGGTTGTATCAGCATGGCAGTATTATCAAAATACTTTAGCAACATGACCTCCAATATGGCACCATAATGGCCATCTTGACAATCTTGTAACCGTGTTTGTTATCTCCAAGCAGATGCATGGTTGCAGAACAATATATGTGGATAACAAAATAAATAAAAAAGTTAACCAAATGGTAAAAATACAAATATGTGCATTTTATTAGACTTTTTAGTGAGACCCCCACATTGACAAGGCTCCCTTCTATACAAACGCCCCAAGAAACCCATTGAGAGATGACATTCTGCAGCAAGAATTATGTTGTAAGGACAATTGATGTGATTTAGCTGTTTACAATTGTTCTAATCTTGTACATATTCACATTTCAAGAAATTTGCTGCTTCTGCAGTCTAAAACATACATAGACTTTTTACAGTACTGTACATTCACCTTATACTGCCCTATGAACATCAATCATTTTGCTTCGCAAATGTAGCTGTGGCCTATACAGTAAAGAAAACAACAGGCATTTGTGTTTATGTAAATTAATTATAGAGCTACAGAACATAAAAATAAACTTTAGATGTTAGGAATGTTGATGATACTAGAGACAAGATTACAGGATAAGTATAGCTCTAATCAGCGACAGTAACTTTTATATAATTTTAAAGGAAATATATATTTTATACTTTAAGTTTGTTTTACATTTATATTTTGCTGCAGAGAATGAGAGCAAGTATGAGTTTGATCAGAGATATAGTAATCATTTACATGTTAACAAATCAACTTCTGGACAGCTTATTATTGAGGTATTAAAGGTTTAGTTTAACATGGGAAACACAGATTTGTATATCAGGAACACTCAAGACAAAGAAATATGATATCACGATGTCTCCTGTGAAGTTGGCTAGCTTGATATATGTAGCGGGCAGCAATGGTTATCAGGGTAGTTTTTGAATTTGAATTTGGTGTAGTGTAGAACAATCAATAAATACATAACCTAAATGTTTCTTTGTTTGGTCTACCTGCTAATTTCCCTAATGAAGCTGCCACCAGCACAACTGCACCAAAAGATAGACAGTTTCTTCACAGAAATGACTGTATGGATTATTCCAAATGTAAATTCTTGGGAGTTTTACTCAATTATGTTCTTTAGGTGCCAAAAGCCAACAGCAGCCTTCACCAGGACATAGATTTAAGCTCTCAAAATTTTTTCATGGTATCATTGTTCACAATGGAGACACAAGGTCTGGTCCTGAATGCCATTCAAGAGGGAGATTTGCAGGCAGTTTTGACCATCAAGATGCACATCTCCATATCCCATTTCATGTATCTTCCAGGAGATTCATGAGGTTTGTTATCAGGGACATTGTATACCAACTGAGGGCACTCCCTTTTGGTCTGAACATCAGTCCCCAAGTCTTCATGGCAGTAATGGATAGAATTAAGTTGTACTTCAGAGCCACATTTGCGTCTGTGATTTAAAACAGCCCAGATGACATTAGCACCAGGTCTAGAATTGTTGAATCCACACACCTGGTTAATATTAAAGAGGCCTTGAGAGGAAAACAGTTCTCATAACAAGTGCATACATGTAAATCTCGCAGCAGGGAGGGGTTCTTCTACAGAGATGAGTGGTGTCTCCCATTCCTGTAGTCTCTAATTGAAATTTCACATATATGCAAAATTTTTATTTAAAAAATTCCCAAACAAATTTTTCACACCTTGCTTTCATTGTAATATATTTATAGTAATTTCCCTGTGATCATGTGACTGAACTGGCTTGCCCAGCAAACGTGACACTCTAACTGATAATTTGACAGGCAATAACCCTTAAAATAATCATTGGATTATATACTAAGTGTGATTGGTATTAATTTGGAAATTATTAAAGATGTTAATTGATTATGATTGGAATACTGAAGAGCTCAGGCAGTTTAAAACAGTTACCATTACTTGTATTGATTTGGCAGGATTGGTTTGGCTTCAATGTTTAAAGTTTGTTGAAATATTTTACTGTGTATGATCAGAAAAAATTTTGGAATGTAGTTAAAAAGTTAATGGATTATGGTTGGATTAGTCATTACTGAAGAACACAAGTGAAATAAAATAGTACAGTTTGGTTTCAGTATTTACAGTTTGTTGAGATGTCCAGTTTTGCATTATCAACCCATACTGAAACACCAAAATTTAAACTATCACATTAAATTCAGTAATAGATGGAAACAGGAAATTTCAATGCTAAGGGATCAAATACAAATGGACATGAATATACATTCTGCTATAATTCCTGTAAAGTTTATTTGAATAAGAAGTTCCCAATATAAACCAGATAGCACTAGTCTTGAGCAGTTCTGGCTGACAGTCAGAACCTGAATCTACCCACAGGCAAAAAACAAACTAAACTTCTTGGTGGACTTGGTAGTTGTAGCAACATTGCCACATTCTCATGCAGACGCTGAAAGAATATTTTCTATTCTGAGAAAAATTCAGGCTGTCGGTAGAAGGAACCTGGATCCATTAATGATGCATCATTTCATTAGTGTTGAGATTAATAATAAAGTGTGACCCCACTAAAACACAATGGTTGGGGTCGATAGGACCTATGTTATGTAACAAGCCATCTTATAACCAACCAAGTCAGTTAGCTGAAGAAAATCATGCATGTGCCAAAAATCTGGCCAGAGAGGGGAGGGGTAATAAAATCGGGCACAAGATATGTGCTTTTGATAAAATGAAGACAAATTAGTCTGAAGTACACCTGTATATTGATAACTTACATTTGTGTAGTACAATCCATAATGTGTTCAGTACTGTATATGTATATGAAAAATCCATGAATTTGAGTATAGATCACATTATAAAATTAATGTATCAGTCACATCCCATTATAAGAGAAATAACACATATATTAAAAATGGTAGTCCTCGTTAGAGCTATATCCCACTGTCAACAAACATGTATCACTAAACATTTCACTAAGATATTCTTTAGTCGCCAGTTGCACGTAGCTGTAGTTGTGTACATGCTACATGTACATGTACCTAAATTGGCCTAGAAGTTTGGTCAGCTGGAGACCACTATCATCTTGCCAAGGCTGCCCAGGGATGAGGATATTCATAGGAAATGAAAAAGTATGAACAAATTAAAAAGTTTAACATCTTTGTGAGATGCCTGACCATCTTTTAACTTGATGGCCAGATATCTGTAGTTTCAAAAGCTTGGAAATTAATTTGCGCTTTATGGCTTTGTTGGTTGTAATTGTAAGCATAAACGTTTTTTTCCTGCAAAATGGAAACTTTCATGGCACAATAAATGTGTTCCAATGACTTTGGAAAATGCAACAATCCATCAAATGCCATTGCTTTTATTTAAGTTTGGTGCAGACTTCCTTTGATGAAAGATACTTCATTTTTGTTGAAGATTGTCATTGGCTTGTTTTGATGACGGGTGCATGTCTTATTGAAGTCACTGCCACATGCTGACTATGGAGGACCTAACAAATGCCCCTTTGTTATTGCAGCGGCAACATCAGATAATTGTAGATTGAAACAGAATTTTTTTCATTTGTTTAGTATTTATGCCGAACAATTCAGTGCTTCAGAGATAATTAGTTTTCTTTGAAGTTTCAGATAAGCTATTTTTTTTCTGGGTACATTTAAAAAAAGAAAAAGAAGTAGCCTTCGTTTGGTAGATTCTAACTATTCCTGTTCCTGCCTTCAGAGGTTGGTTGATTGTATCTAGTCTGGTAGCATGACTGTTTGAGTATCGCAGCATACGGTACTCAAGGCCAAATGTCAGCATAAGCAGATTATAGTATAACAGTGCGCTGTTAAGATGGTTTGTCAATATGAACAGAGGATTTGTTTAAGTAACAATTGATAGATTCCAGTTTATGGTCCGTGAGTAAACTTTGTACAAGTTATTTTTTGTACTTAAGAAAAAATATTTTTTTGTGTACGAGAAAAATACATGTATATGAAATTTCAGAAGCCACGCCATGATCGTCTTATATTAGAATTCATATATGATCTGTTCCCCAAAATGATAACAAATTTTTTGCATGTTATTTTTCATACATTTGAAAAGAAAAAATATATTTTGTGCATGAGAAAAATACATGTTTTGAAACTTCAGGAGCCACACCACAATCATGTTATATCCAAATTCATATTATAACAGAGCATGTTATAGTGGGGTCACATTGTAATATTGTCACAAGCCACAGGGTGTATTCCACAATGCTTCATAGTCATAGTGTTTGTTAGTTGATTGTCACCCATGGCTTGCAGTTATGATGTGATATGGACTGCCACAATTATTATCCAGTCACTGATGCAAAAGGCTAAAAATGCTTGTGCTACATATTAGGGCAGTATGAAAGGCAAAAAGTTAATGTGAAAGGACTGATGTGATCATGAAGATGCGTATATTTTGGTATAGAACAAAGTATTTTAGTGCAGAAGTTGTCATTTTTGTCTCATTGCATGCTAAAAATTGGGTTCATGAAAATCCTCATGATCTGAAGTAAAAACTACTGGCTAATTATGCAGATCTCCTGATCTGTCCTAAGATGACTTCTGTTCTGTCACAGATATGGGCATATTTGTAATGCACTCTGGTTGTGGTTCATGGTTCAAGAGATATATTCACAGGTCTGGCATGTCCAGGTGGTGGTCACATTCACTATTGTAAAAAGACCCACCACTTTCAAAGCATACAAAGAGAATGAAAAAGTTTTCTTTCTGTGGTGGGAGCAGAAACACATACATTGATTAAAATTCTTGGTACCACAAATAGTTTACTTTTTCTTTGTACCGTTTTGAAATAAAGTTAACTTCTGCACTATGAGAAGCTACTATTCCACAATTTCTGACACAGTTCATTATCGAGGGAGGATATTGGCCAGAACAAAAACCTGGCAAACATTATATTTGCCCTAGGCAAAAGCTTTGGCCCTATGTCAGGCATGAAATTTGCCATTGGATCTAGCATGGCTGACTAAAGCACCTTTCATACCCGGTCTAGAATCTTGTTGACTAGTATCTTATATAAGACCTGCTTCCTAATTACTTTTTGTTACAACAGGCAGATTCAGTCACATACATACCTTGTCAGTCAGTCTGAACTATCACAACAGGCTACCCTGCCAGGTCATTCAGTAGCTTCATAATAACATGGCTTCTCTGCTTCTCAAGTTCTGCTGGAATGGGGAGGGAGATTTTCCCTATGGGCCACATACAGTTCTATCTTCTGTCTTAAGTGTAACAGTGTCTCTCACAAGATTTGCTATTCTTCTTATATGTTATGACCAGGTAATGTATTTGAAGAACAAAAATTTTTTTTTAAGTAAAATATATTTCTTCATACTACTTTACTGATCATAATACAAGAAGAGCCATCTAGCCTCCCCAAAGTTACATTTTAAAATCAGAGAGCATGCATATCTGCTCCAGTAGTAACTGAAGTATTGATGGGATCTAGCATCTGCCACTCAGTCCAATGTTAGATTGCTTATGCCTGACACCCACCTTGTGGCCAGATGAAATTTAGAACTTTATTGCTAAAAAAAATTGGGAGAGCTGGATTTGTAAGGTGGTAGTTATATTAATGTATTATGAGCATGTATGGTAAGTTTTATAAAAGAAACATTTTTTACTCCAAACATTGATGATTGCAAGCAGCCTTAAACATTTCAGTAATTTTTGTAACATTGACATCACATATATTTTGAGTGTCATTTGATTACTTGTTTTCTACAGACGAGCTTGTACCCAGCATTTTGAGTCAAAGATCGCTCCGATACTTGCTGGAATTATTGCCCACATTGACACTAATCATAATATGGACATTATTCATAAGTATATTTCCACTGGAAACTGGATGGCAAGGTTATGGCTTCAGATTCTCAACACCCAGGGTGCAATCCAGCTACAGTACACTGACCTGTTCCCTGCTGAACAAAAGGAGCTGAATGAGGTCATTGTTAGGACAACAGGATGTGAAGGTCAAATATTTACTGCTAAAATGCCATTCTCTTGGCTGATTTTTGAACAGATTGATGGTATTTGGAGGACAACCCAGGAAAGTCCAGAAGAAAAAGGTAAGGAAACATTTTTGCTCCTCTGGCCATAACACCAAGTGAGTCTGTGGTACTTGATAAAAACTAATTGATAATGATGAGAGATATTCATACCCCTCCCCCATATCACCTCACCCCACCCACCCCACCCACACCCCAAGTATGCTGTTTGCTTATGTCTAATGCAAGCCTTTCTACTTTTAAATTTAAATCAATATTTTGGTTGCACTGTGACTCTCAGGAATTTGATATCGCACATTCAGTTTGTGTGTAAATATAACATTTTTTTTGTTTTCTTTGTCACACTGTATCAACCCATATAATTCACAGCAGCTTCAGCTCTAATATTCTTTAATATATGTCATCAAACTGAAAAGGTAACATCGATAAGCTTTCACATTTTTGAAAGATCAGTCGATGCTTCTTCAGATCTATTGTATTGAAGGCAAGACTGAGTGATTAAAACATTCATTGTCAGAGATGTTGGCTTCTTATGATATAAGGACTTTAATACTTTTAATTTTTTTTTTAAATATTAGCTTAATATCATATATTAGGTACAAGGAAACAAAACAGATGTACACATGCACAGACATGCAGATAGGCAGGAAAAAAAATGTCCATCTTCTTCCCCTCTTAAGGCAGGGAGACATATTGGTTTTGTGCTATCCATCCATTGGTCAGTCACTATCTTGTAAGCAAGATACTATACCTAAAATCCATCCACTGGTCAGTCACTATCTTATAAACAAGATACTATACCTAAAAATCTATTCAACAAAACCTGACCTAATTGGATATTTATGCACCTAGAGTGGTTTCTTGTGACTAACCTTACTCAACTTTTCTGCTGGTAGTCTTGGTGTCTAGAGTTTGTCAAGGTTTTGGGTTGAAGTTTTATTTACATATATTTTCCTAAATTCCTTGCTAGATCTGCATCATACTTGGATTGAATAATAATAAAGCTACAAATATTTAGTCTGCAAAATGCTCAACTGCTCCGGTGGCCTAAAGTCTGCCTCAGATGCGGGAGGTCGCAGGTTCAAACCCCAATGAAAGACATAAAAATCGTACTAGCAGCTGTCAGGTTTGGCACTCAGCATTAAGAGGTTAGTGTTAGGACTTGTTGGACTGGTGTCAGGTTAATGTGACTGGGTGACCCAGTGCTAGACATCATTATAAACTACCACACAGCAGACATTATAGTGATATGACTGAAAATTTTTTAAAGCTACATTAAAAATCCAAATCACACACATGCACTCTCTACAAAATGTTCTCTTGCCCCATTCATCCTGAGCTCAAAGTTATAGCCAAAGAAAATTTGCATTATGGTTTTGAATCAAGTTTTTTTATTGTTTATATTTCTAAAACCCTTTGTTGAATTTTTGTTCATAACTAGGATGAATCATTATAAAGTCAAAGCAGTTCACTCTACAACACAGTTGCATGCCTCTTTGACTGTGTAGTCAAGGTAACATACATAAAATTTAGCATTCAGGTTTTGTTGTCTATTTATATTTCCTAGATCCTAAATTTTTTATTATTTCAGATGATTCTTTATGAGAATAAAGTAATTCTTTTTGTGACATGCTGGTTCATCCCATTTGAACTTGGGGTGAAGATCACTTTTGTAGAAAATGTATAGTTTTGATTAAAGCTTTTTATTTGTTTCTATTTCCTAACTCCAAGATGATATAGATGTATGTATGCAGTAGTGTTTTATGGCTGTGACAGTTAAAGGTAAAGCTCAAACAATGTGAAAATTAATTGTTGAAAAAGTTAGGAAAATGAACTCTCCAAATAAATGCAGAGTTGTTGTTCATACTAAGCATGAATAAATATTATTCAATGCTTGCTTAACCTTTTGACCTTGAGGTCACAGGCACACATTTTACAGAAATGCTTCAAACATGGGCATTGCATGCAACCCCTGTCTTGCAAATAGTTTTGAACTTTCTTGACAGAAACCTTGTAAGCAAGTTTTTTTAAAAAAAAAACTTCTAGTAAACAAATTAAATTTAGTAGGCTTATTTGTATTAATATGTTGAAGACCCTGTTATAAATTTTGATTATGAAAGTAAATTTTTATTTTTAAAGATTTTTATGATTTTGGAAAATATGTTGTATGCATGATACCTTTGTTTACATGAATAACTGGACCCTCTAATTTTCAGGATGATATATTTTCTAAATTGGAAATAATTTTAAATAGTACAAAAAATTACTGGACAGCAAGCAGTTGTTTTTTTTTTAAGTCAATGAAATATATAAATTTAAAGTTGCAATGTAAACTAAGGAATGTGTTACCAGTAATCAAAACTGGTGATTGTGTAGCTAACCAACTCTAATTCACCATTGATCTAGAATTGATTTGCCTCTCCAAAATAATAATGAAAATAAGATTTTGTTTTTAAATTAATGTTTACAGCAGTGTTTTTTTTCAGCTCTAAATTATACTAAAGAAGCCATACACATATTTAGGTTGATCATTGTGAAACAACCTGTTTGAGAGACACTTAACTTCAACCACTGCTATCATTAGGATATAAATTAATAATTACCTTTTATTATCTGTTATTGTGCAAGAATATTCTAGTTATAGTGGAAATTGGGAAATATTGGCTACTTCTGTGCATTATACTCACAGTAGATATTTACAATAGTCCATGGATCAAGATGAAGGTTCAAGAAGGCCCTGGTTGTGTAAGGTGCTTGCCTTACATATCACTCACACATCTCACCTCTAATCCCATGAGTTCAAGTCTCAGTGTGACCAATGTGGGTATGCGAGAAAGCTTACCAGTAGTTTCTTGTGGGTTGTTGATTCTTCCCAAGTTCTACCTCTACCAATAATGCTGGCTGACATATATAGTCTATCATGTGCTGAAAATGGGTGTAAAAAATTCCACAAAAATCAACTAATCATAAACACTTGCTTGCAAGATTAAGTAAAATCAATTTGAGACATGAAATTTGTAGACATATTTGTATTTATATGTAGATGACCTGTTTAGATCTTCATGCCTTTACAGCACTTTTTATACTTTTGTTTTAAACACATTTCTAAACTGTTGTACTTCACCTGCTTTGGTCTGCAGTCATGGCATGCATGTTGTACAAGCATAAATCTAGCTGCATATTTTATTAGTTCTTGCAATGTATGGACATAGTTGAGTACAAACATTTTAGCATAATTATATTCAGAACCTGCAGACCTGGGCAAATGAGCTTTTTTGTTTTGTTTATGTACCTATGACTTGATTAAATTTCTGTAGGTCTTTAAGACCATTTGTTTCTTTTTTGTTGTCACTTTAAACTCTGGACCTGCTTGACTTTGGCAAATGAAGTTTGATTGGACTTTTGATGGATATGTAGATGAAATGATTATCTGTGTGCCATTTAAATGAATTTTCCAAGTAATTGTTTGTGTGGTCATTTTGGACTTGGATTTATTTCATTGGCTGCATAGTGTGCATAGGGTTATAACACAGAAGTAAATCCGATAACTAGTGGGTAATGTAAATTTCCATTTATGGTTAAATTCATCATATTGAAGTTGTTTTGCATTGGTTCCATTATGTTAGATATCAAAGAAGCTTTTATTATCACCACTGTCATCTTCCACAAGCAAGAACTTCGTATGATTCAATATTCATATCTGTTACATATGTAAAAGTGTAGCTGTTTTTAAATCTATAATGCTGATAATATTAAGATTCTGAAACTTCATTTTGAACAGTAATTATTTCTTTACTTTTGTTCTAGGAAAGAGTGAGATAATGGTGGATATTCTGAAAGAGACCAAACTAGGACAGCTGCTTCAGACTCTTGAAGGAAATGTTTCCACAGAAGAAGTTGTCAGTATGTATGCTCAAGACTTCATCTACATGGTCTATTATGCCCGGACATCTGTTGAACATGAGGTAATAATGATTTCGTAATGGAAAAAATAAAAAAATTAAATGAATGTGGGTATTTTACTTTTGTTGGTTTTAATGGCATTTATATCACATTATTGGCTAAATAATGCAGAAGAAATAGGAACTAAGTACCTTTCCCAATGACACACCAAGACAGCCAAACTCAGGTCACCAGAGGGTTATAATACCAGCAATCCTTGGATTATGAGTCCAGTGCTTTACCACATGAGCTACATTTTGTTCATTTTCTGTCCATAGCTTGAGTATTGTAAGCATCGCAAAAAATAAGAAGTAGAAATTTATCAAATAAATCTTTATAGCATGATAACGTACACCTTTCCCTCAGGAACTCACACACAGCTGAGGCAGACAACATAGACTTCCCTGTAAGCAAGGGTACAAGTTACTGAGGGACTTTGAGAAAATTTGGAAGGTGACACTGGACATCAAGAAATATGGGAAGGGGTATAACAGTGCTGTTTCATGGCTCAATACTCATTTTATGATCGCATTGAGACACAGTGTCCTATGCTCATGGAATCCTAGGTGCAACACTGTTGTTATGCATCATGGTAGTACATGAAAGAAAAGTGGACACGCTAGGAATTTATTAATTTTTTTTTAAAAATGTTTTATGTATAAAATTTTGTGGTATGGTAGAAATTATATGCATTTTCATCTAGGTACTTAATTGAATAAGAATATGTTGGGAGAAAGTAAACACTGTCTTTACTAATGGAATATTGCATTGTATCTTTAAATCTGTTGTTCATAACAACCATGACATCCATCATTTCGTACTCAACAAACCTTAGTGAATTTGCAATACTTTAATGTAACTTTCTCTTGAAGGGTATATTCTATAAGGGCTTGCTTACATATGAAGTTATGCATGTCATAATATCTTGAATTACAGTCTTAAAGACATTTATCATTTTTAAAAAAGAAAGATGAAATTGTTAGAGATTGTAATAAAATTTAGTTAACTTTGTGCACTAAACTTTGGGATAGGAAAACTATGGTTTTACTGAGTCAAGCATTCTGTGTAATCAATAACCCTGTTATCATGTCACTTGTATACCCACTTTGCAACTATACAACATAATGAAATTTTGCAAATTCTCAAGTACGTAATAATGATCTACTAATTTTGCATATCAGATTGTTTACAGTGCTGTCAAGGACATGTCAGGTTTGCTACATCAAGATATTGAGTCCAGTATCTTGGCTAGGTTTGTCCAGATCCATGAGTGTTACAACAGAATAGTTCAGGATCTTCAGTACTTCTGGAGCATTAATCAAGTGTGGCCAGAGTGCTCTGAGACTGTTTGCAAAATGGAAAAGGAGAATTCAGATCAGTTTGTAAGTGTTGAAATAATGCATTGAGGTAACCATTAGAGAAAAACCCATATGTTCCACTGATCCACATTTTTGTTGTTGGATGACCCTTGATGATAGTCATTTCCAGAATTTCTATGGTGGCATTTTTTTGAGCTATTTTTGAAGTAAATCTTCAAACAGAAGTACAGATATCTTTCGATATAATGTATTAGTTTGGCTTCATAACTGATTATTACATTATATACTAAACCATCATATAACATGAAAACTTAGGGATGAATAAGCCCATGGAATGGGTGGGAGTACATGTGACAAATGTACAAAAAAATTATGTTCAGAAGATTTTTTAAATTCTTTTTGTATGTACAGAACCTGTCAGTTACAGCAGCCACCCATGGGAAAGGGCACAACTGACCATTGTACACAGGTGACCTCTGTATGCAGGTGCACCTTTTAATATTTGTTTTTGAATAAATTCCATGGACCAAATATCATTCTCATATTTTTTATTATGTTACTTGTATTGTTATATGTGTACTGTTGAACAGTCCCAAAATTTGTATGTGTTGTTCCCTCCCAAATTAATGTTGCACACAAGATTACTGTATTCTGCTCACTTTAATCAATGCTATAAATTAAATCATCACTGACTGAAAATAATTACAGAGCATAGTTTCTTTTGTGCACCATGACAAAACACTATTTTTACTCTGATTGACAGCTTACACATGACTGTAAAACAGAAGGAATGACTCTTTCATTTACCAACTTGTGCAAGTTTCACTTCAAAACAATTAACTGCCTCTCTTTCAAATTTGACATATTTACAGCTTGGAGTCACACTGTAAACATGACTGGAAGTTATGAGTGCAGACAAGATAAGAAATGCTTGCACATCAATTCACATAACATTCCATTATCCCAATAATACCTTGTTCATGAAGCAAACTTCAAGTTTGCATGGACTTAGTGGTCACTTTGGATACCCTTCAATGGCCACTTAAGATGGGGAGAAACCATTGTTTGGTTAGGAAACATCTGACCATTAATGACAGAAAGCAGGTGACCACTACATACAGGACATTTATGTAGGAAATTTGTCAGGGGAAATTAGAATGGCCACTTTGAATGGATGACTGTTGAGTAAAGGTGAATGTTTGGACCAGTTTTTCTGTACATTATATATGACAAAAAAACATCAAGCTTTGCAAAACACCAGATATGAGCAACAGTTACAAGCAACAGACCATAGCAGAAGTTAAAGTGTTCAAGGTTAAAACAGTTTTTTTTCTCAAAAAAAAGACTTGCCCCCACCCCAGGTTAAAGTGTTGCTTGCTTTAAATCCATATTTCCAAGCTTGATGGGTCCTCACTTTGTGAAATGTCTTTTAAAAAAATGAGATGCCTGATTTTCATCAATACTTTGGTCGGTTATTAATTCCTGTTTCAGTGAAAGTTCAATTCACTAGATATTTGCTCAGAAAACATAGCTACTTTGATCATTGGCCGCAAATGATGCTCAGTCTAGAAGTATTTTCAGCAGTGATATACTGCTTAGGTATTTGTAATACAGCCAGAATATCACAATATATACGGCATCAAGAGTGTTGCATTACACTGATGTGGTAGCAATTAAAGGTGATGTACAAACTACAATTTATATTTACCTAATTCAGATTTAGAGTTTTATAAGATATAGAGAACATTTTCATTTCCTGTGTTAATACAAAATATATTTCATTGTATGTTTATATAAATTTGATATTCTCAAGAGTGGCAAAGATTAAATATATCTGGGATTTACACTGGAAGTGAAAATTTTGTTTTTTATTATATACCAAACTTCGTCCTGAATTGAAGCTTAGAAAATGTAATTCTTCATTACACCCCCCCCCCCACCCTTTGCATAAACTCACATCACTTTCATTTGCTGATTTTATATATATATATATATATATATATGCGACTTAAGGTAGTGGTAGGATTAGGATGAACTAGTCTCTTGCAGTAAATTACATGTTTGACATTTTGATCATTATTTTGCTCTATCTGACTTGTCATTGTTCTCAAAGTGGTAAGGGGAAATAACTTCATAGAGACACAAACAGCAATGAGTCAAATTTCTTCAGCAAAAATTAATTTCTGTGTCTGAGAGGTAATGTAGTTTCCATTTATTTGTTCTAGCTGATAAAGTGCTAATTTTTCTAGCTGCAGGTACAACTTCACTAGGCACATACAATCAATTGTCACATGGAATGGGTGATCTTATATTTTCATATGTGAAAATATTAGGACATATTTTAACATGTGAGAATATAGCAATGAATAAAAATGTGAAAATCATTTCACCAATAATTTTCTATATTGCACACTTGAGTATATAATAACAGCAAATGAAAATATATTAACCAAACCTAATGCACAATTTAAATGACTGATCATGACCAAAAAATCAAAGGAATCAATCATCTTAGCTTCACAATGCTTCATGCAAAGTATGAACCAAATCCATCAAAGGTTAAGAAAATATAAAGCTATGAAACATTTACTAGTGCCTTAAACACAGTTTTTCTATGACTCTGACATTGACTATGATCACAGAGGTTTGCAAACATATTGTAGAAAGAATTGTTTTAGTGTCATAATGAACATATGGTGAGGATGTACTTAAGTTTTAGGATATATTAACAAGTTAAAGAACTTGAACCAACTTTGACGCATATTTTCTATGACCAGGACCTTGATCCCAAGGTAAAACAGGAAAATGAACAAATTTTTATCTGAATCTTAACAAACTCCAGATATTGTTGCCATAGAAAAGGAACTGCATGCAATCTCTAGTTTCCCAACAGCATGGACACAACAGTCAAAGTATCACAGATTTTGGTATTTAATATTTTAAGACAGGTTCAGGTTATACCAATAACCTTTCTGTATACTTATAACACCATTACAGTGACATAGACATCGCATGCAAAGACAAATGAATAGGGCAGGAATCTGTATAGTGATTGTATTGTGTCACTCCTGTGTTTCAACATTGTATCAACTGATAGCTCTTCTTGATACAGCAGCCATCTTCAAAATCTTTTTATCACTACTTCTCCTGGATGGAAAGTCTTATTGATATGGAGTTTTCCCTAACAGACTTTTTATGATGTCCTGTTCATTCTAAATGCAAATGGTGTCAGTCGGACATCCATTATGGCCTCCATGGCAAACATCTTCAAAATCTTGCCATTGCTACTCCTCCTGAATGGAAAGTCATCTCAGCATGGGGTTTTCATGAGAAGATTCTTTATGATGACTTGTTTGTCCTAAGTGAAAATGATGCCAATCTGACATACAATATGGCCACTATGACAGTCCTCTTGAAAATCTTGTTATTGCTACTTCTCAGTGGAAAATCATATCAGCATGTAGTTTCTACCAGAAGACTTTATAGTTTGTACCAGAAGATTCCATATGATTTCTAATTGGTTCTGAATTAATATGGTACCAATCTGACATCCAAAATGGCTGCTTTGGTGGACATTTTGAAAATCTTGTTAATGGTACTCCGCCTAGATGGATTCTCTTATTGATTTCACCAAAGGATTTTTTTTATGTTTACTTGGTCATAAATGAAATGGTGCTGATCTAACATCAAACATGGCCATAAAGACAGCCACCTTGAAAATCTTGTTATTGCAACTTCTCCTGAATTGATGATCATATTCATATGGGCTTTCACCAAAAGATTTCTATTGATGTCTAGTAGGTCATAAATTAAAATGGTGTCAGTCTTACTTCTAATATGGGTGCCACAGTGGCTAATTGTAAAATCTTATTATTGCTCAGAAATATTACACATTGTTTCAACACTCCATTCTTATCTTTAATTCCAGAAAATTCTTTTTGGCCAGTAGAGCATTAATGCCATAAAAGGAACTTTTTGGTTTATATTGAAATATGCACATCAGTTTGTCACATGAATATTTTCACAGTGATTTTTTGCCTTTTCATACTATTTTAGCACAAGCATTCATAGCCTTTCTTAGTAGATCATTGCCAGGATTATATAGGTGGCAGTCTTCATCATTGTTGGTCTTAAAACTTAGGAGATGATATATTGTTGCTGGTTCCTGGTGTCCTCATGTTGTTGACTTTAATGTTTTTATAAGGCTCCTTCATGATGTGTAGTGTCATTCTTGCCACCTTGGCACATTCTGAAATCAACTTAACAGGAATGGTATAATGCTATTCATGTCCCTAGAACTTATTCCAACCAAAGAAATTTCTGTGTCTATCCATTACTGAATTTTGTGCAATATATGTTGCTTCAATGTTGGCTAAAGTGACACTTAGACATCTTGACAAACTTTAAGCACCAAAGCCAAACTGACACTGTTTTATGCCACTCGACCTTTTTAGTAATTCATAATTCATTAACATTTTTAATCATTTCTCTATCTCAGCATACTTAGAACACAGAAGCCAAACTGACCCACCAAAAGAATCAGAGTGATGTAAATTGTTTAATGCTGGTTGAGCTCATTATTAACCCAGCCATAATCCATAAATGTCTTTAAACCTTTCCAAATTACTTCTAATCACACATAGTATAATCCAGTGGTTCATTTTAGGTTTTATTGTTTGTTGAATTAGCACATAAAGTGTCATTTTTGCCCAGCATAAGCCAGTTCACAGCAACATAATTACAGGCAGTCACTACCATAAATATACTACATTTGAAGCAAGGTTTGAAGAAAAAAAAATTGACAAAAAATGTGTTCTGAAAACCTATAATAATTTTGGATAAAATTTTCCATACACGTACATCTTGGGAGTGAGAGGTTCACATGTATGCAGAACTTGTTGCCCAGTAATCTCTTACAAGATTCACTTCATATTTAGAATATAATATTGTCATATCACCATTACACAGTACCACTACAGCCCATAGTTTGCCATTGATTGTGTCCATGGGGTCGAGAATTATACTAGGCACACATTTTGGTTCTAGATGTTTCAAATTTATTTTGAAATTCATCATTTATATTTCCACGCTACTTTATTCAATATATGTCAGTGTAATAGGGACAGGGTTTGATTAAAATTTATTTTATTTCCATAAGTAATAACTGAAATGTTTTCAATATAACATCATTATACAGTGATTCTGATACTCCTATCCAGAGTCAGATCCCCAGAGGGGCACCATGGTGTCAGTGTGTAAGCCACTTTTAAGTAAAAATTTTGATTCCATGTTATTGGATGCTACACATTTGCAATAATATACTATACATGTATTGCAGTATTATAGTTATTTTAAAATATCTGTTTATCTCTTTTCACTTAGCAAATAATAATGGTGGCATAAAGATCATTCTTCTTCCATTTTAGCAGTTACTTAAATTATGTGAGAGAAGATTAAATTGCTGTTGATGTTATTGTTTGTTCATAATTGCAGGAATAACTACAGATTACTTCTGCATATTTATGTAGCATTTTCTTTTGCATGAATATTGCTTAGAAATGATCATAATACTTGTATATTGTACTAGATTAAATATATCGTTACAGTGCTATGCTATTAAAGTATGGTGTAATATTATTTTTCAATTTATTTCTGTAGACACTTGGTATCCTTGCATTATGCACAATGATCCAGCATCTCTGCCCACCAAATGATAACTATCTGAATGATGCAGACAAACAACAGGAATGGCTACAGAAAATCTGCAATTTTAGGCCTGTGATCAAGAAAGGTCTGACTCTGTACTCATCAGCCACTGAATCTGAAGCTTTCACAGAAGCAAAGTATGCATAGATACATTAGCCTTTTTATATGCCTAACATATGGTGGGAATGTATGATGTTATCCATCCATATACCTGATCCATATTAATTTACTGTACATTAACTCAAGTTCCCCATCATCTACCATTACCAAACACTGGATGGTGTGGGGTCTGAAGTCAAGATCACTATGGCTGAATGAAGAAAATGGTTTCATCCACAATTACATTAGCCTGAACCACACTTAGCTGGTAGCATTGCACTTGGGGCAAGGAAGAAGTCCATTGATTTCTGGATTAAAAGGTCAAAGTTAAGGTGACTATGACAGAAAGAAGAATAATGGTTTTTACACATCAGTTGCAATTATATGGTCTTAAACTAAATAACAGAAAGAAGCAAAACCAACAAATTTTGTAAAACTGAACAGATAATTTAATTTTCTAAGTTTTAAAGTGAAAATATAAGAGGATTGTAACAGTATTATGAATTAAATCCAAAAGATCCCTAAAAGTTATACATATGTCCAAAAGAATCAAGTGTTCCAAATGAATTCCAGGTCCTCAAATTTGCTGATGTGTGAACAGTCTTGATGTATCACAATGGCATGTCCAGAATTCTTTTAAATAAATTCACAATAGTCCCAGAAGGAATTTAGATGCTGGGTATGTTCTGAGATAGGCCACAAAGCCAAAGCTCGTAACTCTGGTCAATAGGATACAGGCGATTATGCCATTACTGTTGTTTCCATCAGAGGTACAGATACCTTCATCCCAGACTCTTGTCAACTGATAAATCCCAATGGATGTCTGGTAATGAAAAACAAGTTCAACATCTTAGGCTCTGTATGTTGTAAATGCAACAAAACTATGTGTACATGTAATTATTGCTCTAGCAGTAAAGATGACAACACAGCCATCATTTACACCAGAAATAAGCAGACTGTAAATATTGTAAATAATATATTGAACAGGACTAAGAAATGAACTGTGCATGAGAATGGGTCCAAAGATAGCAAAGAGGATAAAATGACAGCAATACAATGTAAATGTCTGTAGAAATAGTTATGTCTCCTTGTTTACCCAAAATAGTCAATGCAGTCCAGTTGATGTTACAGTTATGAATTGGAATTTCAGAGAAAAGTGTCAATACAGTAGTCCCCCTCTTATACGGCCACCCCTTCTGCACCGGGAAAGTGGCCTTATAAGACGGGTGGCCTTTCCAGACGGGGAATAAATTTTTTGAGAGAAGTGTATGTAATGTATGCATTAAGAAAGCTACATTCTTCAAAGCATTTAATATCTTCATTTAAAAGTAACATTAATTATTAAAAGGTTCTTCTTGTTATAATAATAGACTTATTTCAACTGAATATGCATTAATAGTTCTTATTCTTGTGTAAGCGTGATATGCGAGCGGGTGTTGTTGTCATGCACACTGCAAAACCATTCAAAAACGTCATTTAAATCTTGGTACATACATAATTCTCTTTTCATTTGCTCTATTTTTCCACTGCTGCTGAATAACCTTCTTATCAGTTACGATGTTGTTTATTCAAGTCTTTTCAACATAAAATTGTTTTATTCGAGTCTTTTCTACTTAAATCGTTCGGCAAGTTCCCCCTCCCCACTTCACCCGATGTTGAGTAGAATAACCGACTTTTTTCTAAAATAATCGTCTCCATTTATGTGATGACATGTTAATGTTTTGTAATGATTTATTCGGATGTTGCTAACTTTATGCTATTTAATTATGCAGACGAAACTTTTGCAGAGTGGACGAAATGCCTTCTTCGTAAAGGAATGTGTTGTCACGTGATTTTTCAGTCTTTGTCTGGTACCCTGTTTTGTTCAAGGCTAATTTCTCTGTGTGTGTGTCTGCAAAAATCTATTTTTAGACTATGCTGACCCTGTTATGATCTTGACAATTACATCTGGTTGTAATCGTCAGTGTTGCCAAATACAAGACTGATAAAACAACTTTTCTGCATTTAAACAAAATGCCATGTGTTTTTTTAAAGGCAGCGATCTCGTCACGTGATTCATTAGTCACAGTCTGGTACCCTATTTGTGTTTACATTTCTTTACACTAAGGGAGAGAAGCCAAAACAGCTTCGATATGTATGCAGATTTGATCTGAACAATAGCACCTCATGGCCGTTAGGATTTGTAATCTTGACAATTAGTGTCCGTAGTAACAGCCACTAATTATGAAAATGAACAAGCTCAACATCTTACTAAGGGAAGCCATAAAGACTATCAAACCATTTTCCCGCTGATTTGTGTATTGTACATCAATACCGACACTTCTAAGCTGTTACTACTGTTCAATAATTGTAATCTTAACAATTATCAGAGTGACTAAACCGGCCATCACATGATAACACAGCAGTAAGGCTAATCGGATTACATGTACTTACCTTTTTGTATGGATTAAAATTTGAGTTTTTCTCAGCTTTATGGAATAGATGTGGCTTCTCGTAAGGCATAAATGATATAATATTAACCTAGTGGTACATGTACTTTAGTCAACACTTCTTTCAGGAATGAAAACCTGACATCGGGAAACAGAAATCGGATTACTTAACACACGTTATGAATAAAATTGGTTCTGGATACATATTACAAAATAAAATGCGGCCGCTTGTGAGGGGTAAATTTTATATTTTTGCACTAATATGCTGGCCACTGGTCACGTTAGCAGGGTGGCCTTTCGTGAGGGGTACTTTTGAACACAAATTCGTTGGTGCCATCGGATTCTGGCCGTAAGGAGCGGGTGGCTGTTGGTCAGGGGGGCCGTTCAAGAGGGGGACTACTGTATTCATCATATAAATATTCAAGGCATCAGAGAGAAAATAGATCAAGTTAAACGCAGGTTAACATCTCCAGACAACAATGCACATTTGCTTGGAATATCAGAAACAAAACTGACTGAAAATCAACTGTTAATTTTCTCTGCATTGATGGATATGACACCTGTTTGCAGAGACAGGAAGGAAGGAGGTGGGGGACTCCTAGCATGTGTCAAAAATGGTACAGTTTACAAAAGAAGGATGGATCTTGAATCTGAAAATGTTGAATCAATATGGATTCATTTCATTCCAGAAAAAAGCCAGACCCAATCTAGTGGGTTTCCAGTATAGGTATCCATCAAATGTTGACTGGAATGAAGATTTTCAGTTTCAGATAGAGAAAGTTGTAAATGAAGCAAAAGAATTTTATATATTAGGTGACATAAATAGGGACCTCCTAAATGAACAAATAAAGAAACATTGGTTGGATTTTGTTGAACCTTTACGGATTTCACTAGTCAATGAACCCACTAGGGTAACATCCAATTCAAAAACACTTAGAGACCATATGTGCACAAATACTAAAGAACTGTTTCAGGAATTTCTGTTCCAAAAATTGGTTTAAGTGATCATTTTGCAATTTTTCTCAAAAGAAAACATAATGACAATGTAGGAGAAAAGAATGTTCGTAAATCTATTACATACAGGTCGCATAAAACTTTCAATAATGAAAATTTCTTAAAAGAATTTAGAACAAATACCAAGGAATACTATCACAATTTTTTATGATACTGAAGATATTTAAGCACTTGGTTTGATCTGATTTTGGAAGTTGTTAATAAACATGCACCCTTGAAGACATAGAGTTACGTATAATCATGAACCTGGCTGTGTCACCACAGAAATTTTAGATACCATGAAGAGACGAGACCACTTGAAATCTGTAGGTAATGAAGATGAATACCAAATCTGGAGAAATAAAGTAAGCAGAATGACTAAACAAGCCAAGAGAAACAACTACCAAAAATTCTTGTTCACAAAAACAAAAACCCCAAAAATATCTGGAAAACTTTTAAGGCATTTGGAGAAGGAAAGTACAAAATAAGACAGATATATCATCCGTAATAAATGATGGAAACCATATTTATGATCCATATAACATTGCAGATATTTTCAGTGAATTCTTTGTAAACATTGCCTCCAAGATTACAGAACATAAGTTAGACTCTGATCATTTAGGACTAAAAAAGTTTTGTTCCACAAAATTTCCCATTGATACTGAATTTGAACTCCAGGAAATAAGTTCTGAGTTTGTTTGAAATACCTCAGAAACAGTGATGTTTCTAAATCTACAGGACTCGACATGATAGGTCAAAGACCTCTTAAGGCAGCTGCATCTGCCTTTGCTGATAGCATTACCTTTCTATGTAGTAACAGTTTCAGAACAAGTCAATTTCCCCAGTCTTGGAAAACTGCCAAAATAACACCACTACAAAAAGCTGAATCAGAAGAGGAGGTTAATAACCTTAGACTAATATCAATTCTTCTATCCCTTTCCAGATTACTTGGAAAGCATGTGCACAGTTCTTTTATGAACTATCTCAATGATCACAATCACTTCATGAAAATCAATCTGGCTTTCAAAAAGATCATTCTTGTGAAACTGCACTTGTCTCTATGACTGACAAGTGGCTGAAAACCTTAGACGAAGGAAGTTAGTTGGTACTGTAATGATTGATTTTTTAAAGGCTTTCAACCTAGTAGATCATGAAATTCTTCTGGAAAAGTTAAAATTCCATCAATATAGTGAAGATACTCTTAAGTGGTTCACATCCTACTTGAACAGTAGGTCTTAGCAGGTAGTTTTAAATGGACACCTATCTGAAACAAAAATGATAAGTTGTGGAGTGCCACAAGGTTCTGTATTGGGGTCCTTGCTATTTGTTCTGTTCATAAATGATAATACTGATCAGAAAATGTCATGTTTAGGTAGAATTCTTGGAATATTTGCAGATAATAACTTGCAATAGTCTCATCATATAAGTTATATTTCAAAGAAAATAAACTCTTGGCTCCTACAGAAAATCCAAGCCTACATTCAACATCTTGACTACTGTAATATAATTTGGGGCAACACAACTGCTACAAGTATGAGAAGAATTTCCAGACTTCAGGAAAGGGCATGTAAAAAAAATCTTGATCAGCAAACAGAAAATGTTCAAACCCCAGTGCTTATAATCAAAGTATTACCGGTACATGCAAGAATATTTTTGAGAAAGGCCAAAATAATGTATGTACAAAGTTTTTACAAAATTTGTCCCCACTTACTTAAACACCATTTTCCAGGAAAGAGAATTTACTGGTATCCCAAATTTAAGATCCTTAAAAAGGCAAAATTTCAAAGTACCCAAGCCAATAAAGGAGGTATTCAAAAATAGCTTTCAATTTTCAGGTGTGCTTGTTTGGAATAACATTTCACATGATATTAAATCAGCCCCCAAGCATCTCTTCCTTCCACAATAGGTGTATTAGATGGATGAAATCATAAAAAATTATGTACTTATTATCTCTTTACCTTATGTAAGCACCTTTGAACATGTCTACTCTATTCTCATGGGTGCGCCTTTGGATGCCTCTATCCAATTCACTTGGAAGCACCTTTTGATGCCTCTACACCATTCTCATGGAAGCACCTTTAAGTGCCTGCTGTGAACATAGCCATTTTGAGTGGGTTTTCGTAGCACCACCTTCAGGGAAAAACCACTATTAGATACTACATTCATTGGTGTAAATGACCATTACATGAGATCACATGGTCACTGTTTAAGATCTGGTCGTAATCTCCTATTTAAAGTAACTGGGCCATATTCTCCACTCCATAATGGAGGCTGCAGATTTCATTCAGTACTTTCTTGAGCTTACATGATTAGAATCACAACTATGAAAGCTTCAGTAACTTAAGTAAAGGCTCTAATATTGATGTAGGAAGCAATTAGTTTTTATAAATTTTATTGAATTCAGATGATTTAGTGATATAGATGCAGACAAATAACTTGTAAATTTCAAGTACGAGAAATGGCAGCTATGGTTGGTCACATGGCTTCACTGGCTTGATTTTAAAGCACATAAAAAAATTCTTCCGTGAAAAATAATTATACAGCGATAATGATTGGAATTTACTAATAAATCTTTCTATACATAATAGATGTGTACCAAAAATGCAAAATGATTAAAATTGATGTTAAACGTAACATATACTACACTGCTTAAAAGTTAACAGGCAGGCCTGTGTGTATGGAGTCAAATAGGTACCAGGTGTTCTATTTATAGTGCACTGCACTGTGTAACTTTGAGGCATGTATATTGAAGGGCTAAAAGCCATACACTCTATGAAATAAAGGGTTAAAGTACATGTTACACCACCCACAGGAGCTCCTGTGCATCATTTTCATTTATGCAGTAATGTAGCATTTATGTGAATAGTTGTTTATATACTGTGTATTTGCATGTGTATGCATGTTTGTGTGTGTGTTTGAACATATTATTATTAGCTTGTATCTTATAAGTACATAATAGAGGGCCTCAAGGTAGATTGGTTTCTCGTTTGTAACTGAGTCACCCACTGAAAATAAAATTATTATTATTATTATTATTATTATATTATAGTCCAGAGTCAAAAGGCACTTTGTAATTCCAATGAATAATCCAAAGGAATGATTATTTTGCTCTCAAATTATATCTAAACACAACATTAAACACATCTGCAGACTAATATTAAAACAAGAACATAGGAATCAAAAATCAGGGGAATGAATTAATTGTCCAGCTATTTATCCTTGTATACATTTCCAAGAGTCTGTTATGACTGTATGTCACAATATAACCTGCTTAAGAAACTTGACTACTCAACTGCACATTTCACAAAACCTAACCATGTAACTTACTTAGCAGCACTCAATCACCTGACTTGACCATCCAACCAGAATTTTTGCTAAGCTCAATATTGATGCATAAATGACCAAATACATCAGGAATATTCAAAATTTGGTGACATCATCAAATTTCACCCATTAACTCATTAATCCTGGAGATTTTTGTCATTTTGGTGTGCAAAGAGGGTAGGAAATGCATTTTGGGGTTTCTGAATACATCCAAATAATCTACTTCCAAGACATTTTTGTTTAGCTAGATGTCTAGTTGTGTTAGAAATGTAATTTTTCATTGGCTATTTTTCTCACATATGTGCAGAAGGGTAAAAGTTTTTTTATTGATTATTGGACCCATAATTTTCGTGTCCTGGCCACTTTTTACTCCAGATCCCCAACTTATCCTACTTTTTTGCAAAGGTTCATCAGTCTGTGTGCAGTTTAGACAGGTCTGCCTTAAATCTCAGACCATAAAGTCTAAAATCCAGACACAAAATTTAATACCAACAACAGGCAATTTTTGGTGTAAAAAAAAAATGGGTCTCAAAGAATATTTTTCCCTCTGTATTTAGTAACGCAAGTAGAAAGTCCAGATTATTTAGTATCATTGTAGAGCTATATCTGTCTACTTTTCTGTAATCCTGCCAACTTTGGTGTTTATGACCTTGATGCTATAAGCCTCAGAATAGGCTACAACCTCATGATGCACAAACATGGTGCCAGGGATTAAAGAGTTAAAAAGCCTTTTGATTTTGGGGTCAGAGGTCAATGTCACTGACTGAAAGCAGAAAGAATTTATTTCTGCACAATAGTTTTCATTTCAGTTTGTATGTCTGGATTAAACATTGTAGGTTGCTTTTCCAAAGACTAATGGAGAAACCTATTTATTTAGATGCCAGAAGGCTTTCAGATTCATTTTGCTCTTAAATATGGCCACCATTATTAAAAATATACAAAAAATTAAACAACTTATAAAAACCCAGTCAACAAAATTTTACCAAATTTTATAGAATGGATTCTGGCATGAAGTTGTTGTTTTAAGTTTCTACAAATGAAGCCAATCTGCCATCAAATATGGCTACAGTTAATAACCTTTAAAAACATTTGTTTAAAAACTGCTCAGAGATATTGATCAAATTTGAAAAAAAGTATTCTAGTTCAGATGCATATCAGATCCATGCTATGATTCTATTATATAAAAAAAGGCTGCCATTACTAAAAGTATAAAAATATTTTCACAACTTAACAGAATTTTACCACCATATTGGTACAGTGCTGCCTATTCATCTCTACATCCTCAAGCCCAAGGTAATATTGTCGACATAAGTGTAGGTCAAGATAAGTGGTGTTGGGGCCTCAGATAAAACTAAAATTTCAAATGAAATTTGGATGTAAGGAGTGACCTGTCATTTGTGAGTTGGACTGAGAGAAAATAAACAATTGAAATTTTGATTTAATGGGGACAAAACCAGTTTTAAATACACTTGTATATTGACATCTTACCTTAGTGTTTCCTTTGTGTAATACAATCCATAAGGCATTAAGTACTGTATATGTATGTGAAAAATACATGAATTTGATTATAGATCACATGTTAGAAAATTCAGATATTGGTCACCCCAGTTGAAACAAATAAATGCATATAAAAAGTATGGTAGGCCTTGTTTGATCTGTATCCGATTGTCAACTTACATGTGTCACTAAACAATTAAATGACTGCCCCAGTGGCCTAAGTGGTTGGAGCATCCACATTGGATGCAGGAGGTTGCAGGTTTAAAACTTGGCTGAGTCATACCAAAGAGGTGCCTTGCTAGGCAATCAGCATTTAAAGATTAGTGTTAAGAGTGGTTGACCTGGTGTCAAGATAATGTGACTGAGTGGGACATGATGTTACATATCTGCGGCATGATGCCCCAGTGCTAGGCATCACTATAAACTGTCACACTGCAGACATAGTGATATGACTGAAAATTTTTTAAAGCTGTGTTATACATCCAAATGACACACACACAAACAGTTAACTGCAGTATTTATTGTCACAGTAGTATGTGGCTGGATAATTGTTTTTACATTCTACATGTACATATACTTAAATTGGTCTAGATTTTGGTCTGCCTTGGATAACAGATGTTATTATCTTGCTGAGGTTACCAAGGATATGAAGCTGATTCATAGGGAAATGAAAACCTGTCAAGAAGTCAACATATTTCACAAACATCTTTGCGAGAAGTCCCACCTTCAACTTCCTTGATGGCCAGATATCTAGTTTTAAGAGATTGTAATTTTAATTTGTGTTTTACATTGCTATTGATTGCCATTGTAAGTATAAAGTTACTTTTTTTCCTGCCAAAATGGAACTTTAATGGCACAGTAAATGTGTTCAGTCACTTTGGAAAATGTTCAGTTGACCATATTCCATTACTTTTATTCAAGTTTGGGACTGACTTCCATTGATGAAGGGTGCATGCATTATTGAAGTTGCTGCATAAAGCCAACTTGGAGGGGGGCAAACAAATGCTATTATTGTGACAGCAACAGCAAATCCTGGTGGCAGTAGCAAATAATTGTACAAAAAGGTATGGGTTGGAACTGGCAGCTTGTTGACATAACAATTAGAAAACAAAGGATTTGTTCAGTTTGGGACCTAGGACTTTTGTTGACACATATTTCTTTTTTTATCTTGATGTCAACATAAGCATGACAAATTTGTTAGTAACAAAAGACCATGAGTTTGGACTTTGCATTTTTACAACATAGGCAACTTGTTGACATAAGTCATGTCGATATAAGTGGGTGGGACTCTAGTACTGGACAAATGATGTTCATATTGAATCAAATATAGATGTAGATACTAAAGTAGAGAAACTATGAAACAGTTGTTGTCATGTCATGTGCAATCAACACTATGAGAAAAAATTTCTCCTCAGATTTCTTGGTCAGCTGCTCTTGCATTAGGCTCTTAGGCAGACATCAGCCAGATGAGTGACTTTTGGCCCACTTGGATGTCATGTTTGTGTTTCTTTACCATGGGGTGGAGTGTCCACTTGATAAGCCCAGCTTCAAGGATTTAGCTTTCATCAAACTTAGCAGATTGTCAACACTTGAACAAAGTACCTCCAAAGTGATGTTCAGTTTCAGAGGTCAAAATTCAAGTTCTTTAAAGCTAAAATTGTCACTTTTGGTTTCATAAGAATTGTCAACATTCCTTGAGTTTCTAGCATTCATTATTGTATCAGCTTCATTGTTTGACTGCTTGAGGAAATTAGACCCTTATAAAGTTATAATTGATAAATCCAGGGTTAGGGGCCCAGATGGCTAAGGAAGAAAAATGTTGTTAAACCAAAAACAGCAATATAAATCCAAGTTTAAGGTCACATGATGTGAAATTGCTAAATTATGTTTATTTAATACAGTGTGACCCCGCTATAGCATGCTCCGTTATAACACGAATTCAGATATAACATGGTCGTGGTGTGGCTCCCGAAATTTCATATACATGTATTTTTCTTGTACATGAAAAAAAAAAAATTCTTTCTTAAAAGTACGAAAAAAAACCAAAAAAACGTTTATTATCATTTTAGGGAAGAGATCGCGTATGAATAATACAAGATGATCGTGGCGTGGCTACTGAAATTTTATATGCATTTTTCTCTTACACGAAATAATAGTGTTTTCTTCTTAAAAGTACGAAAAATAATGTGTAAAATTTTTTTCAGGAATTGTGCAGGGCTTTGCCAATGTCACAAATTGCGATTCTTTTTTTTCCTTATTTTTGGCGGCAAAATATACCATCTACAACATTCCCTCTAATATTTTTCCTGTGTGTGCAGAATTTTGAAACTGCTGCGCGGCATGCGTATTTGCTACCAAAACTTGTGCGCGGAATTTTGAAACTGCTACACGGCATTTTCTAATGAGCTGCGCGGCCGCGCACCTTAGAGCGAACATTGACCATCTGGCGAATTTTTTTATTGGCGACATTATTGGCTGTTTAAACTTGTATATACAACCATTGGTTTGGAGTGGAGAAATTCAGAGGCCCCATGAAAGGAAGCCGTAAAGTTGATATAAAATGCACTGAAATTTATCTATTGTTACATAAACAAATTCTTTGTCCATATTGACAAACCATCTTAACGGTGCATTGTTATATCATAATCCGCTTATGTTGACATCTAGCATGACTACTATATGTTTTGAGATATCCGCTTTTTTTTTTCAAATTTACATTTCTGGTAGCGGAGATCAACCAGACAGGGCATTATCTCATAATCTATCTTCATCGGATTTTCGGCCTCTCACTAGTAATTATTATATTTACATAGACTGACATTTGTCTGTGGCTGGTAAGTAAAATTCCTCATTTTTTCACTCAGAATTAAATCCTTCAGAACATTCACATTTTCTGTAGTAATCCCTGTCATCAGACCAGAACACCTGCGTCTCTGTCGTCGATTGACCCTTTGTTTAAATTTCTGACGCATGCGTGGAAGGCAGCATCACTCCACTACCATAAATGTAAAAAAAAAAAGCTCTCACTTGTCTATTCAATAGACAGGGAGGAACAGTAACTACAATTGACCATATGACGGCCAATTCATTTTTAACAAAAATGTACCCAGATAAAATAGTAGCTGAAATTTCAAAGAAAACATTACCTTTGAAGCGCCAATTGTTATGAAAACATACTAAGCAAATGGGAAAAAATATCAGTCTCAATCATGCAATACAATTTTTTGATGTTGCCGCCACAATAAGAAACGGGCATTTGTTTGGTTCTCCAAAGCTGTCCTTTAGTGGTGACTTCAATAATGCATGCACCCTTCATCAAAGAAAGCCGACTACAATCTTCAATAAAAACAAAGAACCTTTCTTCAAAGGAAGCCATTACCAAACTTAAATAAAAGCAATGGAATCTGATGGATTGTTTCATTTTCCAACGTGACTGGAACACTTTTACTGTGCAGTGAAAGTTTCCTTTTTACGGGAAAAAAGTTTA